>VYZS01067593.1:0-18866 GCA_013400695.1 Neodrepanis coruscans | reverse complement strand
AAAAAAATACAATATTATATGCAACAAAGTACAGAAACAAAGATAACTACAAAATGTCTTTATTGAAAAAAGCAGATTATAGCATCTAAGGTTAAATGAAACTTCTGACTTTAATATTAAATAACTTAAGATGATAGCAAGTAGCTTCTTCTTTAGATAAATAAATCTACATTTCCCAATTTTTTTCTTCAACAATCAAGGGAATCAAACACTGAAACACAAAACCACAAGTAATTCTAAAGACTAAAAGACAGAAGCACATTGAAAGGTTTTACAAGGATATATATATACAAAAATAGTTAAACTAATGTATATTTTCAGCATGTAAACTAGTTACATGATATACAAACTGGGAATTCATATATTTCCTACAAAATAAAAATCAACGTTGGTCCAAGTTCTTGGAAGAAAACTATATTCTTTTAAAGAAAATGAAAATATTTCTCAAATGAAAACTTAATTTAAGTCAAATTATATACTCTAGTTACGGCATTAGTTACAGAATGAATCACAAACTTTTTAAACTTTTCTTGAAACACAAGAAAGCAGCTTTTGTCTCCTTTAGAGCTTTGGTTTACTTTACTACTCTGGAATTTCTGGTCTTAAAGAGCTCCTCTAACCATGTTTTCCTTTTGAAGCTCCACCTTACAAAATATATACACACGTGCACAGGAGTGAAAGGCAAAGGAAAGAACCCAAACCAACCCTCTCAGTAAGCCCAGTTATCTGAGTGCATTCTTTTGTCTTGTTTTCAAGTGATTATTTTGGTCCTTTCTTTGGAGGAGGACGGGACTCTGCATCGCCCACAGGGCCCTGGGAAGATTCCCCACCACAGTGGAAAGGTGGGGAAGTCCTGATGCAAATGAGAACAGGTTGTTACTGTTTTAACTCTGTGGAAATACTCTGAAAGTACAGCAAAGGCTTCTGAAGAACAATCACTTCATAAAATGAACTTTTAGGAAGTTTACATCTGTGTTGAACTGATTTAACATAAGAATACTCTGCAAGAAAACCATTAAAAGAAGCTTTCTCATTTACATAATTCCCCAGGCAGGAGGTAAAATGTGCAGAAACTGCCACTAGCACTAAACAGTACAGCACAGCATTATTTTAGGTTTGATTTTATTTTTCTCTTTGATTTGATAAAAAAAAAAACCAAACCAAAAACCCAAACTAGCAAATTTTACTCAAGCTCCAGCTTTTACAGTAAATGCTGGAAAAGCAAAGCTGTACTTCATATACAGTAATGGAATGCATCTGTCTATAGAAAATACTGGAACAACAACTGCTGCTTTCTGGTTTGAAACAAATTGCTTATTCTATACTGAAATATTACCTTTTGGTGTTTTTACCATGATGAGACTTAACAGGTCACAACTACAAGAGACTGACAAATCAATATGTGAAATGAAATTAAATATTATTCTGTTCTACAGGATGATCATTTTCAAAAACAAAAAAAAAAAGAAGAAAAGGTCTGGTATGTACATGGTTGATGGTTTGCTGTCCCTTGCAAGGTATGCTGGAAAATTTAACTTGCCCCTGCAGGAGGCAAAGTGCTTGGGAAGGTGCTGGCAGAGGGCTGGGCTCAGTGCCAGGGTGTGACCCCAGCTCTGGCCACTGTCAGCTTGAAGGTGTTGCTTCTCTACTGGACAGCAAAGCCCTTTTCCAGTAGAGACAGCACTGTGAGGGGATGATTTGCTCCCAGGAACAGACCCAAACCTTCTCTCTGTGTTTAATGAGTGCTTTCATGATTTGGGTTCCTTAGTATATATTGTAAAGACAAGCAAGTGAAGATGCCCCAAAGCTAAATGAGGTTCAAAGCAGGCTAATGGACAAAACATGACATTGCAGCTGATGCTACAACTTCATCCTTTTAATGATACCTCTGGTGTCTTCCATGTTCATAATAGTCTTAAGGAACTGGACTTACTCCTACACTCCAGCTGAAGACCATTGTCCCCCTTTTCCAGCATTTGCCTGCACACAGAATTCCACCTCCTCCTGAGGCTGGGCTGTGGACACACAGGGAGTGTCTGCAAATACAGAGGTGCCCATGCTCCCACTGGCCTTTGCAGGCCAGGCCTCCTGACACCACAGTGCAGAAATGGGGCACTGGTTGCACTGTAATTCCTTCAAAACCTGGTGTTCAAATTAAATATGTTAATTATAAACTGATAGATGCTCACTGGAAAATGAGTTTTGAAAGGAGCCCCTGACTTGCCCAGGAGCATTCAGCAGGACAGGTTAACCTAGGCCAATGGAAGGCTGCAAAAGTTCAGGAAGTGTACATTTTGTTCCTTACTGACAGAAAAAAATCGTTCTCAGGAATTTTTTCTGCCCTCCCCTCTCCTCATAAGGAAATTCTAGACTATCAAAAAGTTCTGTAAGGGAGTTAATTATTCCACTTAGGAATTAGTGTCCATTGGAGGCTCTTTGTGCTTTTGGAGAGCACCACAAATGGCTTTCAAAAAGTCAATGGAGCATAAGGAACTCAAGTGCAATGGTGTTGCCAAAGAAGTGATTCCCTCAGCCTGCACAGGGAATTTAACGGGATCCTTTCCGAAGGCATCGTCAGCCCTGGCATGGAAACAGCCCAACACACAGGCACAGCATCTGCTCTGCTATTGCCACTTCCTCTGCAGCAGAGGAATTTCATTTTACTGCAATTTGGAACACAGTTGAAGACAGTGATGATAAATTGTGACTTCAGGAAGGCTGGATCAATTCTCATGGGAATGCCAGGAATTTTTGAGACATACAGATGTGCGATTTGCATGTAAATCATCAGCACATGGGAGCAAACAAACCATAAAAAAGGCTTCATCTAACTTCCTATATGGAAGACATATTTTTCCCCAGAGCTCTGAGGGTACTGTAAAAGCTTATGCAAAAGTGTGTACATTCTATGTACAGCTAATACTTGTTGGAAAGTACCAATGAGTCAATGGTCTGACTCTTTAAATTATTATTTCTGCTAAATTGTACCTTGTTTTCCAGTGAGGACAATCACCCTAAGGAGTTCAGAAGTAATCCAGAAAAGAACACAAAGCTGAAAAGGTCATACAAAACCACTGTCCCTCTCTTTCTTTAATAATCTCTCAACATACAACCATAAAGCAGTTGGTAACAATGAAGTCTTGTATAAAACAAGGCAGTATAAAGACAAGTGTACCTTAGAAAGGGGCTGCTAACCCTATTAAACAGAAAATAGGTTTGAAAGATGAATTCTTTAGTAAGTGTCAAATGGTCCAGTTGACACGAGTGAGTTTTGAAACCATGGCTACCTTGAACACAGCCAGCAATTACAGGGGCTGCACTGTCCTGCAACTGCTGACCCTGCACATGCCAACCTTCTGGGTATAATCCTCTGGGGTTTATAGGGAATGCTTGCCATATTTCTTGAACAAGCTCAATAATTAGTCTTTGGATGACTGTGGAACCTTGTAGGATGGAGAACTGGCCTCACAGGATGCTGTTCTTCAACTGTGCTGAAACCTGTCCTGGCTACAAACACCCACTGGCTTCCTGGTCACTACTCTAAGTATTCTCTAAGACCAGAATTCAACAAAACTAGCTAAAATGCTAGCATTTATCTTATCATGCTTGCTGCAATATGATAAGGTGCTAACTTTTGGAAAGTAATTCTACACTCCTTACTCAAGTGAAATCTCCACTGAAGGAAGGTGAGCAGGGAGTGCAAAACAGCCCTTTGTACCATTGTTTTTAGAAATGCTGCATTTACAGTTACAGTTTAGTGGTGAATTATTTGTTCAAGTAGATGGTGTCTCAGTGAGAATGCCTAGATAAAAGAATGCATATGTACAAGATCAGAAAAGGACCCCTCACCTCTGATTCAAACAATAAATAGCCGGTTTAGATGGTTATTACTGGAATTTCATCTTTAAAGGAACACAGAAGTCATTTTCAGATATGTGGCAGAGGAAATGTCTCTCAGAGTTCTGTGACATGCATGGGGTAGCTGGGAGGAGGATGTGCTGGCAGTTTGATGTTCAGGCGCCTGATGTGACAACTGTGACACAGCAAGTGCCCCTCCAAGGGGTAACAGCGATGGCCTTCCTCGTCATTGAGCTGCAAGCCACAGTCCTGCAGGGAACAGACACCCAGATCAGTGAGTGGGGCAGGCACAATGCTGCTCATCTGTCCTGCACAGCCCTGGGAGCCCCCTCTGTGCCTGCACAACCTCTGCAGGCTTTGGAGGGTGGGCCCTGACACCACTGAAATCAAACTGGACAGTCTGCAGTAATATCCTGCCTTTTTTGCACCAGTATCTGGTCTCTTCTTCATTTAATAAATGTTGATGGAAATCAGTCAAAAAGCAGGTCAAGGACTGGCCCTGACACACAACCTGGGAGAGGTTAGAACAGAGGAGGAGCTGACTGCAACAGGGCAGTGAACAAGGAGCACGAGTAAAGAATGAGAGGAGTGGGAAAGCTGGGCTACACTTCACTCCTTTTTTATTCCAAGTGAAAGAAAGTGGAAATGCTGGGGCTGGCACATAACTACAGTGACTACATGGGTGAACAACAGCACAGGAACAGAGGGAAACAGAAGAGCAGCTAACAGGGATCCTGTCTGTCTTGTACCCTGCAATAGGGACAACCCTGATTTTCAGCCCATCCATCAGTATAATTTTGAAAGCATTTGAAAATCATGGAAGTTTGGTGCTCAGATTTGATGCTTCAAGTAAGTTAAATTCTTAAAGATTGTTACTGTGATCAGCCCTGAGAAACCAGAGATTCTGAGTATGTGCATTTAATAGAAAGGGGAAAAAAAAGTAAGTAATTAGGCATGTAGGTTATTTTAGTATTGGAAATGAATGTAAAGCTTTTAATTGTACACAAAGTATGATTTTTTCAGCTTTCACAGCTCAAGTTTAAATCTTCAAATTTTACAGTGCTGAAATAAGACTGAAAATAGGTTTTAAAGTGAGCTCTTTAAAACTGCAGTGTTAGTTTAGTGAGACCTTAATCAAAGTTTCTGCCAAGGTAATTTTCTGTGTGTTGATACATGTTACATAATAATTTTATAGCAAATTTTATGTAAGATCTAAAATTAGCATTTACCCATTTCAGATACCCTACAGATGTGCCAGGTATTCAGATGTTTTTTCCCTCTCCAAAATGGAATTCCCTTTCTGCAAGTAGAGCCTGCCTTGTCAGTGGATTCCAGTTCCAGAATGGGGATCTACTGACCTGTAACTCCTTGAATTCCTCCATGGAAATGAAATGGTTGCACACAAAAGAGATTATACAGAAAAGCAGCAAACTTTCCATCTGACCACTGACAGTGTGTGCCCACCAGGTGAGGTTGACATTAAGAGCAGGTCAGAAGTGGCTGCACAGGTCATTAAAGCTTTCATGTGCAGACCTCAAAATACTGGCACCAACTTTTCCAGCAGCATTTGGGGACAGTGCTGACCCCAAGGTACAGTGGGAGAGCCTGGCCTGAGAGCACCAGGCAGTGATCTACCCCTGCTGACACATGGCCAGCTCCTGGTTTCTGGGCATCAATGCACTCTGCCTGTCTGGGCAGATGTGGAGGCAGCTTCATTTGCCTCAAATGGGAAGGAGAATGTGGAAATGAATAATGAAACAGAACTGAAAATAAACCCCCAGTGGGACATTCTAGCATAAAGTCAATAGCCTGAGAGAGAAGGGGAGGGAGCTGTCATCTGAGGTGAAGCCTGCACAAAGCAATAGATGGGGGAAGAAGGAGGAGGGAAGTACAGCTCTCCAAAATACTGTGATTTCCTGGGCCAATTTCTCTCAAAAAATTAATAGAATGGGATGGAGTAGAGAGTCAGGTGTCTCTACTGGAAGGAGACAGCTGAGTGGAGGGGGTCTTGCTTACACCTAGGTACCTAACACTTTGAGATGCTCTGAATTTTGTTATTTTCTTGCTCAATTCTATGACTCTTTGTAAAACCTTTTTGCACAACAGTGGCTGGAAGGCAGCATTGCTGCACTGTTGCCTCTGGTGCTAACAGGATCTGTGTGGATATTTGTGTGTTGTATCAGAGCAGCAAACTTACAGCAAAAGGGGAGCTTTTTGGCTGATCCCAACTTAGAGTTTTTTTCCCCTCTCATGCTCCTGGATGCAGGACTAAGATGAACTCAGCTCTTATCTCCAAAGCAAGAGCACTAATTCCACAACTTGATCTGCTGCAACAAATGTTTAAATGTTCTGCACAGTAAGAAACTACTCACAAAAGAGTCATAGAAAGNAGCCCTGTGACCACTGAGGGTCTCGTCCCCATGGCTTTGGCTGTTCATCAGCAATGTGGGTCTCTGACACATCTAAGCTACAGAGGACATCTGGGGACTGTAGCCAAAACTTCATCCTCAAGGGACAAATTAATCTTGAAATGAGATCATTTTCCAAGGGCACCCAGGATCTGAACAAATGACCAGTCAAAAACCTGCTGATTGAGTGGCTTTTCCTTGTAGACATCCTGGTCTGTTTTCCAGGATTTGTATTCCCCTCCAACCATCTGCTGCACAGCTCTTTTGCACATGCACATGTCACTGTGTGCACCCCCCAGGGACTGACATACCAGTCTGGCAGGTAATTATGTGCACAGGCCAAAAGCTCTGTGTGAGGGTGGGTGCAGGGGAGTTGTGTCATTCCTGGCTGAGCCCCAGGCCCTGCAGAGCAGCCCATACCCTTCTAGTAACCTCCCAGGCTCTTTTCCTGATCCAGTGTGAAGCCTCTGAAGACAGAGCTCATTAACTTTGTTGCCTTGCATTGTTTCCAGTTGCAGGTGTGGTCAGAGCATCAGGTATGACGTGAGTGTGTCTGAGAGAGACCTGGGCAAGTGAGGACCTGCACTGCTAGACTTGAACTAACCTAAGAAACCTCCCTGGGAAAGAACATGGAGTCTCCCCTGCCTGTCAGCAGGTGAGTCAGCACTACCACGGCCTTTTTTTAGTTTTCTTTAAAAGAAAATTCTTTTGTAAGACCCCAATTCAGTCATATTTACATAGGTGTTTTTCTCCTCACAACCCACCACCAGGACAAGCAGTTCTGGCTCAGCCTTTGTAAGGTTTTTAGGTATGTGAGCCCTGGCCAATTAACAGAAATACTAATGACAAATGATAGTAACATGTGATGGAGGTGGGCATGGGAGAGGCTCTAGCACAGGATTTACTGGGGCCCAGCAGCTCTGGTTCCATAAACATGGCAAGAATTAAGAGGGAGGTGCTGAGGCCTTTGTTTGCAAATGAACTAGTCAGTGAGCTGGGCAATGGGAACTCAGAGAGTCCTGCACCCACCAGAGCACGAGGGAGCACCTTTTAATGCACAAATCTAACTGTGCTGAGGACACTGGGGCTGAGGTTTTCATCTGGCTTCCATTCTGGCCAACTTTGTTGTTGACTTTTCCACTCCTTTAAGCCCTTTTGTTCCATTGCCACCCCAGAAGCAAGGACTGTGTGGGCTTCTCACAGGGCCAGGGTAGCCATCCAGATGTCTTTTCCAGGGCTTTACTTTCTGGTTGTTCTTGGAGCCCCAGCCACGGTTTTCAATTAGATGAGATTTCTAGCAGCACAATTAAGACCTGGAAAGCACCCTAAAGATACAAAGTACTATGTTGCATAAGTAGTGTGACTATTACAACCTCTGGGAATGTTTGGGAGTGACTTTACTGCTGAACTGTGTTTAATGCAGTATCTAACACAGGATAGGGAGAGGGAGGAAAAGCATCTGGTGTGTTTTTAGAAGGGTTCAAATGCCAGCAGCTGTTTCCTCTGAGGACTCAGTGCCTGTTCCCACGTACCTGTGCTGGGAGGATCGGCTGGTTACAGGAAGCACACTTTGGGGCAAAAACCCTAGGGGGCAAGGAGAAAGTGTTCAGATCACATTTACATTTCTTCAAAAAGTAGAACCAAGGGAACTGTTCTAATAATGCCTTGTTTTTAGCAAAATGGAGATTCACAGGGTTAGAAACACCTTTAAATGTTTGATGATATTCAGCAAAAAGGAGATTTGGGAGAGGCTGATATATCCCAGCTTTTTACGCTCAGGTCTTCCTGACCTCCAGGCATAGTGACTCCAGCCCTCTTCCTGCACATGTCCTTTCTCTTTCCTTCCTTTACTTATAAAGCCATTCAAACTCTTCTAGAGACTTGATGCATTGGCTGCAGAGCAGCTCCTGACGTGGGGACTGTCACTATCTGACATCAGGAAGACATAACCTTCTAAATAGGAGAGGGGCTGGCTGTGGCTGAGATCTACTAACCCAAGACACCAACTGGGCTGCATTTATGACAATCCCTGAGCCAACAGCCTCTGTGTCCTTGTAACATGGTCAGCTTGGTACCAACAGGGGTGAATTCAGAGTGATTTACTCACCCTGCATAAGCTGAATTATTGATTGACTGGAGCTAAAAGCATTCATGTTGCCTTTGACCAGCATCAGAAAAGGGTGCCAGAGCAGTCCCTTAAACCTCAATACCTTTTGTCAGGTAAGGCTAAAATCATTCTAACACTGACATGTCTACTGTCCAGTTAACATAACTTACACTCTTGTCATGCACTACCAGAACCCTGACTCTTGGAAACAGCAGAACCTGTCCTCACTTCCAGAACTGGCCTGATAAAATGAGTATTGGAAGTCCTGAAGGAAGTCCCAAGAAATACATCCTCTGACACACAATGTGTTTTTTTAGCCTCTCTTGCCCATTGTATGCCACAAGTAAATTTGAAAATACTTTAAAAATACAACCCATGAAAGCAGCAGTTGAGGGACATCTGAGCAAACAGGAGTGACCCTTTTTATGTAACTCCAAAGCTTGTAACTGTAACAGGAATTCAGCTCCCCTGATTTCTCTGAGCCCAGTGAGTTTGTGTACTCACGTGTGGTAGTCTTTGACACAGTAAATATTGTTCTCCACATCCACAGTGAAGGGCACTCCATCCAAACACTCGTTACACACCACGCAGCGGAAGCAGCCAGGATGGTAGGACTTGCCAAGGGCCTGTAAGATCTTAGGAAGCAAAACCCCAAATATGTGGAGGCATGATGACATGAGATTTGCACCCCCCCACCCCCACACACTGCTGTGCCTCACTCATTCCTAATAATGACAGTGAGAAAAGCACTTCAGGATGGAATTACCACTCTGCAGATCTGTCAGCAAGGGGCCTCTTAAAACAATCAACTTGCTTATTTCAGTGGGTTCCAGCACGCTCCCAGTGAGCAGAGAGAGCTCAGATCAGGCTAACGCCCACCACTTCAGCTCTGCAGGGCCAGTGCTGCCAGTGCAAATTAAAAACTGCTCCCCAGACCACTTCCTGGAAAACCCCCAACACAAATTACTGGGATACAAAGTTACTTCACCAAACTTAATAGGCTGTGATAGAATCCAAACTGCTCCATTTTACAAAGAGAAATAACCAAACAAGCAATAAGAAGTGTCCTTTTATTACCTAAGGATCCTAATGCACCACAGTTACTGACTGGTTATCACTCAGTCATAGAGGGCCAGAATTCCATCTGTCCCATGTGTTTGGATATTGATCCATCCACCTGCCCAGGCTTTTCCCACACTGACCTTCCCTATTGCCTTCTAAAGGTTTCAAGGAAAGGCCTGATGCAAACTCAATCTCAGCTGCACCACAGGGCAGATCCCCTCCCTCCCTCCCTCGGCACTGGGACATCCAGGAGGATGCCCCAAGCCCAGGAACAAGCCCCTGGGAAGGTTGAGGGACAGTATCATCTTCAGGCAGCTCTCAACAGGTTATAGGACCAACTCCATTCATTTCAGGTGTAAGAAACACTTTTGGAGGGCAATTTCAAAAGCATCTGCTGACAGCAGTGCTGAGCTTGGAGGTGCCAGTAAGCTTATGATGAAAAACCTCCACAAACCCAGCTCTCATGGCCCTGTAGATGATGCTATGAATAAAGATCAAATCAGCAGGAAATAAGTAGTGATACACATGAAGAAAAGCCAAATGAATTTAACTTTGTTTTCCTGCCTGAAGAAGCCCTGTAGGATTCTGTTCTCTTTGACTTGTAAGCCTGTTCCTGTCCAGGAGCAGCCTGTCCCTGTCCATGTTGCTGTCCAGGCTGTGCAGCCCAGCCCAGCCCTGGGCCAGCTCATGGGCATGGCTGGGCACATTCCCAGGGAGGAACCCACAGGAATGAGCCAAACAATACTGGTTCACTCCTGGAGCTGCCAGAGCTGTTCCCTTCTGTCAGAGCTCACTTGCTGATGGCAGAGAGGGCAGACAGGCACCTGCCAACTTCCAGCTGCTCAGCTCCACCAAGGTGGTATTATGGACTCTTGCCTGGGATGCTGCAATGAAGGGCCCCCTCAAAGCATGGAGGCAGGATACCCTCCCCCTCCCAGCATGACACAACTTCAGAAATTTGCTCTTGGGCTAAACTGAACAATATCCTTGTCCAACCAGTGGTGCCAGGCTGGGAGCCAGAATCCTCATTAGAGAAGTCTCCCTTCAGCTCCTGCTGAACCTCCACGTGTGCAACACAACTGCTACTTGTCTTAGACACACTGAGGTTCATGCACACTTTAAAGCAAGAGGAAAACAGATCCACTAGAGGATCTGCACTTCTTCACTGTGCAACCCACTTCATTTTATTTGGGAGTTTCTGCTAGTGGAGAGCAGACTGAACTTTTCCTACCCTCACCCACTGAGATGATGCCATCAGTCTCTGGCCCAACCCAGAGCCCTTTGATTTTTGTATCACAAAAGTAACTCTGACAGTATACTGGGGCTCCCTACAAAATGGCAATAATGCATTTTCAATAACATGGAGCAAGTGACAGAGGGTAAATAAAGCAAGTCACAGAGCAGGCAACAGACCTCAGGACTATTTATAATGTCCTTTGCTCTAGTCCAGATTCCACCCACTTGCCAGAGCTCTTGTTACCTACTGCCTCACAGAGAACACCCTCTGTTCCTTTACCATGTTCTCATACAAAGTTGTGCTGTATGTACCCCTTCAGTATTAAAATTCAACTATTTTTTTTAACTGATGTGGCAAAACAACAGCCTCCCATGACCTCAGGGAGCAAAGATACCTAAGTTATGTACTCAACAGTAAGAGAGCACGAAGACATTTTCATTTACTGCCTCAGTTTCAAAAATTACATTGACAGCAGTGAAGGCACAGTGCCAACCTGGGTAGGGAAAAAGCACAAAGTGTCACAGTGCACTCCCCAAAGTACAGGAAAAGTGAGCTGTCCCCTCTTAGGAATTTAGGTCTCTTACCATTTCCATTATGAGGTGTCCACAAACAAAGCACTTGTCTGCTGTTTGCTGAAAACCTGAATACTGTTGAAGGACAGAAAAGAAAGGATTATTAGTAGCCACTCCTCCTGCCAGAGAATTACCTTTCAGGAGAATGATGTGCTATTTTTCAGCCTGTGTCATGCAACATATGTGTCATACATGACAGCAAACTACACACAGGTTTGGCAGACATGGACAGCCTTCCCTCTGCTCTCACAGGCACCAGCTTGGACTTCTGATCCACTGCAATATTTCCAGTGAGATTTCTACTGCAACAATATCCTTTTAAGTTTAGGTATTTGGAGAGTTTGTGTTCAATGTTTGGAAATTAGCTTGAATTGTATCTTCTGGTGGTTGCTCTAAATAACATAGGACTTACCTCCCAAATCCTGCTCAAATTAGCAACCTCTGGACTAACAGACCTACATTTCACTCAGTGCTATGTGCAAGCCAGAAAAACGAAGACAGGCTCAAGGGGGATTCAGGTGCCTTGTGGATACAAAGCTTTCTACCCAGGGAAGATCTAGCAGTCCACTCCTGGGAGCTTGGGCTCTCTGCCCACTGTGGGGAGCAGTGAGGACCTCAGAAAGATGATCCAAACCCAGCTGCCACCCCATCCTCCAGTGCTGCAGGGAGACACTGCTCACTTGGGACCAAAGCTCTGTGTTCTCTGCCTGGTGTTTCTGACCTTAACTTTGTACTGGTGTCCCCAGAGCAGATCCTGTTTCAGAGGCCAAAGTCTGTCTTTAGCCCTTTGTTTAGAGATACAGAAAACCCCCCAGGTTATCAGGCCAGATGACTGACTCACCAAACCACTGCCCTGCAAGCAAGAGGCACCTGCCTGAGGAACTCTATCCATGGAATTCTGACACTGGTATTTGCTGGGGCTGGACTTGCCCCTCACCCAGTGAGTGCTCTGTCCTGCAGAGGGAAGGGGTGCCCAACAATCTGGCGTTGCACAGTGATGCTTTTCCCAGCAAAGCCCACCTGAAATGTACTTTAGTTTCACAAGATAGAAGATGAGGAAGGGGAGGAGGAGTGGAAATCAGACTCTTCTCCCAGAACACAGGTTAATTGGCTCAGGCATCTAATGCATCCTCTGGGCCCCAACAGAGCTTATGGCTTTACTCCATTCCCCTTGGTTTAGTGGGGATTATCTGTCCCCTCACTTCAAAAGCCAGTGGTTCCCAGCCTAGAGCTGCCATATGTTTTCTTTTTTATTGGTGTGAGGGGATTACATGTTACGTTGGATCAATAGGCTGGAGACAAAATTATTGTTGCTATGCAACAAAGTGATTTTGAAGAAAAAGGTCTTGTAGGCATTGATGGGCCCAGAAGTCAGTAAATGATGGGATGGCAGCTGCCACAGCCCCACATTTACTGAGCCCCAAGGAACACAGCTCATGCAGCCTTAAGAGACTTTGAAACTTCATCAGGAGAGACCAGGGTGCTGAGGAACAAATGCAGAGGCAGTCCTAGCTGGCTATTTCTGCAAGGTACTGCTTTGGTTTGCTTTTCCCTTCTTCTGACACAGTAAAAAAGGTCTCATGGCTTGAGATGCTTCCTGGCTGCCCTGTGGCTGAGTAACCCCTGGCCAGACTCCTTCCTAGGGCTCAGAGCTCCAGGCTCACTGCAAACAGGTGGGCATGTCCTGGTGGCACAGACAGCAGAGCATTAACAATGCTACAAAGCCAGCTAATTCCCAAATCCTGCTGGAATGAATTTACCAGCACCATCTGGCTGTCATTTGATAAGGAATGCAAAGGAGCATTCACCCAGCTATTGATTAAGAGGGAACATTATTCTCCAGGAACAGAATGGCACAGTGGTCAGATTAATGTCATTTATTGCTAACTAGATTGTCATAAATTACAGTGTTTGTCAGAAAGAAAGGCTCTGCTGACACAAAATCACGCTTTAGATGACTAACCCTATTAAATTAAAACCATGATTTGTTTTTAACAAGAGGGCTGTTATTAGTCAAACACATCCAGAACTGGATTACCCAATTAAGAAGACTTTGCAAAATGGCACTGAATCCAACAGCAGTGCTCAAATATTTCATGGGCTTGGGGAGCTGTCCTTTGCCACTGCACCCTTCTCTGTCCTGCTCACAGGATTGACTCCAGACAAAGTGGAGGCCTGGATGTGAGAACAGGAGTTTGGATTCAGGTCTGCTTGTCCTTTAAATCTGTTTGGACTGGAAAAGAAGAACAGCCTCTAATCCCAGCAGCACAGTTTTCTACAAGATAGAAGTGCTGTTCAAAGGTAAATTATTTTCTTGACATTTTTGAAGCTCACCTGTCAACTTTTTCACACTGTTTGTTCTTAGTTTGCAGCATTCAAACACAGCTGCTTAATGTTCAGTTTTAGAAGCAGATCTTACAAAGTCTTAAAATACTAATTAAAATCATCAGCCTCTCTCTTTGAAGGACTTGATTGTTAATAACCTCCACAAATTTTGTGTGTGCAGCAAGAGAGAAGTTATGATTTTCTCCAGACAAAGCAGTCTCTTTATTGTCTCTCAGCACACCAAGAGCCTCCCCAGCAGGTTCCCAGTGTGGCTGAGTGGGAGAAGCACTGGTGCAACTGGGGGCACCTGCAGGAGAGGAGAAGGTTCCACAGACTCAGAGCCTCTTTTATTACTGACATATTGCAGGGGGAAAAGAGCTTTTGAGCACAGCAGCTCCCTCACAATCCAGAGACAGGGAAACCAGACTGAGGTGAAACAGTGAAGTGACACAGAGCCTGATGGGCAGGACCCTCGTGGAGAAGCCAAACCCCAGCTCTGCCTCTGTTCATGTGTTATTTAGACATACAATTATTTGGGATGTAAACAGTGCAGGGCTCAATTCCAGACCTACCCTAAAAGGGTTCCACATGTGCCAGACTCTGCTTAAAACAAAGGATTCTGTGAGCAGAGCACTGAGGTGATGCAAAGACAGAGCAATCTCCAGCTAGGTGGGAACATTCCCAAGTCTACAGACACTTCATATCCAGGACAAAAAGAAAGGTAATTTTGAACTCTCCTTAATATTCATTATGGACGCTCTTTCAGCATATTTAAAAATATTGCAGGAAGTTGTTATAAACAGAACAGCTCTGAAATTCAAAGCTGAAAATCAATTGTTACCCTTTATTCTCCCTTCCGTGACTTTGGAGAATGACACTGGTTACACCAGGATGCAAAGAGAACCAGGGCAACTTGAGGAGATGGCATATTACTTTTACTGATTTCTCAGTTTGGGCTCAACTATTTCCCCCCATATTTGCCTTGTCCTTGACTTCTCTCCCAGGATAAGAAAATCTCACTTTATATGCACGAATCAAGACTTTCTAATCAAGCTCCCCAGTGATACTTATATCAAATAAGACTCTGGGAAACTAAATAAACCTTGAGAAATATGTTAATTGCATTAGAATAGAAGAGTAAAAAATAAAGTAGAAGACTTGGCTGGCTGAACTTTTCTTTTGTTTGCTGTCCAATATACTTTGATTATCAAACAGGCAAAAAATAAATCTCTAATGATCCTGTCCAAGAGTCTTTGTTTCAATGTAAGAGGAAAACAAGTCCCCTTCTGTCCCGAATATTTCGGCCTGTTAGTGTCCTCCTGTGATAATCTTGGGGTTTATAACTCTGCTGTCTAATGTGCAATATATCTAAAAGAAATTAACAATGAATTTTAAGCATTATAATGAACAATTATGCATGGAGGATAATCCCACCAAGTATTATGAGGAACAATTTCTCCTGCCTGCCCTCGGTCCTGTAGCAAAGCTTGGTTGTCTACCAGGGTCTTTTAAAGTTTGATGTTCTCATCCTGATTTTTCCAAAGACAAACACTCAGAGAAAACAACATGCCTGCAAAAGGCTTCAGGACCCAAAGCTTCCACCTTAGGCAATGCCAGATCTCTGAAAAGACAAGTTGCTGCTTCTCCTTCACACGCCTGACCGTGCCCAAGGAGGGGCTGCTGCACTTCCCTGCTGTTCTGCACTCAACCAAACAAAACCTTCCTCCTGGAAACAGAGCCTGGAATCTCATTCAGGCCCAGTTTCTTCTTTGATGAGGACGTTGCAAACCTGCTGAAGGTTTGTGCAGGCAGAGCAGTGGGTTACATTGCAGTAGGTGTGGCAGCTGCTGCCCCGGTAATGGTATGAAGCTGTAAAATGTGCAATTCACTGCTGCAGCCCTGCAAAGTCACTGAACGGCACTGCCCAGCCCACACTCCACATTCCTACTCTTTTTTGCTGTAAGACCTTTGGAGAGGGATGATAAGGAGGGGTTTTTTTTGCCAAAACGCTTCAGGCATTTAATTCTGAAAACGAATTTCTGACTTGGGTGCTATGCTAATGATGTATTCCAAGGCCAGGCTGCCTGTAATCCCTCCCAGCCTCTCCTCTCCCTGGTTTGCCATTAGCAGAGCATCTGTCTTCTCACTGCTGCATTGTCTGCTCTCTGCATGGGACCCTCAGTACATGGGGCACAACAACGCCAGAAATTCATGGGATCGCAGTAAGAGAGGGAGAAAAGAGCAAATTTGGTTTCATGCAGATGGGGTGTTGTTGTTGTTGTTGGTTTACACACATATTTAAATGCAGCCATTAAAATGAACTGGACAAAATGGGGCCTTCTCAGGCTCAAAGATACAGGAGCCTCATGGCAGGTGACAGAGATTAACTGAAGAAAACTTTAGTCTTTATCTGAAGAAGAAACCCCTTCTCATATCCTGGGGCTTCACTCCTTCCTGCGGATGAGGAAACACCAGCAGCAGAGCTGGTGCTTCTGCCTTTCCACTGGGTTATATTTGAAGGACAAGGGGAGGACAAGGTACCAGTTGCTCTGGCCATGCACAAAACTCTGCCAAACCCCAGGAATGCAGCTGGTAGGGAACTCTGCATCCCCAGAAGAGAACAGGCATCCTCATCCTGCAGAACCCTCAGAGACCTGTGTGTGAGCACTCACCAAGCAACTTTCTGTCTGATTAATTAAGAGCCAGTAATGATCTTCTTGCCCGGGCCTTCCTCAAACAACCTCCCGTGGAAGCCTTGTGGTGACAGTGATCAAGAGAAAAGCCTGAAGCAACAACTGTAACTCTGCACCACCTCATACAGCCCAACATTTACTAACTGGATTCTCACTGTACAGCACTTCATATCACACAGTCTTACACTCTTCCTGTGGGTTATTTTCTGTCCCTGCTACCATCTGCTATGAAAGAACCTGTCTACATAAGGACCTACCTTCCTGGAAAAAAATAATCTGGATTTTATTCAAAACAGTTATTGAGAGATTTCACTTCAAAAGAGAAGAGCAGCTAATATCCACATTTATTCCTGAAGTGGAAACAAGCCACTTTCTCACATGGGGTTTTTTCCTAACTCTCCCATAGAAAAAAATTAATGCTGTCTGCTTACAAGTGTTTGGCAGGAGTTACACATAATTAGAAAGAGCTCAAGTTCTTTTAAGTGTGCTTCAGTTATTGTAATTTACTTTTCAATGTAATATTAAGAAAAATGGAATAGTCTGACTTTTTGGATCAGCATCTCAAGAGGAAAGAGGGGAGTGACTGTCTGGCATGAAACCAACTGGACTTTGTAACATGCTCTTCCAAACATTCCACTAGCAAAAGTAATTTAAGGGGAAGTTGCAAAAGCTACTCAAGAGTGATACATCTCAGAGAGGAACAGGCTTTGTCTTTCCTTTTCTGTTTTACCACAGCCCAGAGAGTGATTCCTGCAACAATCTGCAACCCAGCTCAGGAAGTGCTGAGAGTCCTTTTAGTGAGCACAGACCTCACTCAAATTTTATGACACTGTTTATCCCCATTATCTCCTGAGCTGTGTGTTGCTCTCCTACAAACTCAAGAGCCTTTCCCAGGCCCCAGTTGGTTCCCTATTTCCCATTCTGTGCGTGGGCAGACCTGCTGTGTGTCCTGCTCCCTGTGTTCACCCCCAGCTTCTCAGCCCTTGTGCCAACATGTTTATGTGGGTCCCAGATTTACAAATCTGTTCTCTGGGATGAATTCCTGGGAGAAAATCCAGACCTCCCTGAAGTCAGTGGGACTTCTGCCACCAGCTTCAATGGCCTTGTGACTCCCTGATCCAGAGTGGTGTTGCAATGACAGATGAACCCAGACTGTCAGCTCTACACACTCTCCATGCTGATCCACATCCAAGTCCAAAGTGCAGAGGCAAATCAATATTTGACCATCCCGAAATATTTTGAAACTTGAATTTTAAGCCCATCTGTAGGTTTGACCCAACCCTTCCATTCAGAACACCCCAACTAACCATCACTACTGTCAAATTCACGTATAAAATAAAACAAGGACCGCTGGCATACTACAAACTGAGGAAAAACTAAAGGAAATGAGTCAAATGTTTTTGGCAGGGAGGGGCTGGAGCAAGACACACACAAGCAGCAACACGAACTGCACTCCCTGATGCCCTGACTACAGTAACACAGCAGGAACTGTGTGCCTGTGTGCTCAGTGACAGGATCTGGGAGCACTGAACTCTCGGCATTCATGATGCTCTAAAACTCAAAGCACCTCCTGTCCCAGCCTAGAGCCACCAGCACCTTGAAACACTCACAGACTTCATCACACTTCTGTCCATCAGCAACATTGCAGCAAATGCCTGTCCAGGCTTTGATTCCATCACTCTGTTAAACATATCAATAAACACCCTTGTCTGTCTGTTCTCTGACTGGAGCACAGATTTTAATAGCAAGTCTCCTAAATACAACATCCTCCCAGTTATCTAGAACTCCATTTGCTCTGTGATTCCCATTAGACATGAAATGGATATAAATTCCAACTTCAATCATTCAGCTTTCCAACCCACTCCATTTTTTTCAGAGTCTCACTTAGCAGCAATGAGCTCTCTGGCCAAAGCACCAGTGCCAGGGCTCACCTCCCAGGGGGGACCCTCCAAACATTCACACTCCCTGAGAGAGAAAATCAAACCTCTGCCTCCAGCTGACACCAGCTTCCATTACACTAAATAAAACCCATCTTCCAAGGGCCTCAGAAAGTGGCACAGGCCATTTCCCACGCTGCCAGGCTTGGAAAACAGCATGTGCACAAACTGAGCAGAAAAGCCTCATTAGTATTAATATTTCCATTGCAGCCATGCCCAGGGGCCCAGGTTAGGGTAAGGGTTGTGTTTGGTGCTACAGGAGGGGAAGGTACAAGCCCATCCCTCAGCTAATCCTGCACTGACACCCTGTCCCTTCCCCCATGGAAGGCTGATCATTTCCTCTTCCCACCTTCCTGCACACTCTGATTCTTTTGCATTTCTAAAACCATTGAGTTTTCCAGTTGTAGATACAAGGTGGGCCCTGTATGTTCCCTGTACCCAATTTCTGGGCTGCAGTGGCCAAGTGTGGAGCAAAGAGGAGGAGAGTGTCCTGAGCAGGGCCCAGCCACTGGGGAGGGGACAGAAGGCTCCAAAGGGCCAGCAGAGGGATGGAGAGGAGAAGGAGGGCTGCAGAGGCAGCTGCAGGGCTGCAAGGCACAGCTCAGTGGGGCTGCTCATCCTCCTGCTGAGAGAAGGGAACCACAGCCCTCCCAGGGGCTGGGGGGGG
>VYZS01067590.1:2553-17060 GCA_013400695.1 Neodrepanis coruscans | reverse complement strand
GGAAAAAAAAAAACGACCCCCGAGGAAGAAGTCCGCCCCCCAGGAAAATCACGAGAAAAAATGCGATCCCGAGAGAGAGAAACCCACCCCTCCGAGAAAAAAAGAACAATCACAAGAAAAATGTGATCCCCCCAAAAAAAAACCAGCTCCCCCCTCCCAGGAAATACCACACCAGGCTGCCACGGCAGAACCGCTGATCCGTCCTCCACGTGGACGTAGGTCTCGGCGCGACGGCGAGGAGCGGTGCTACCCCAAGGACCTCCGGAGCCGAAAAGAGAAAGATGGCGCTCTCTCTCCCCTTTTTATAGAGGGTCTCGATCTGCGCATGTGTAGCTGACCCCTAGGGGCCAGCCTTTCCTGTGATTGGTCGGCACCCCGGGGGCCCGCCCCCTGTGCGCAGTCGCTCATGGGAAACGCCGTGCCGCCTGGAACCGACACGTGCGCCGGGAGGGCATTTCCGCTAATGGCGGCCACCGTGCCGCATGCTGCTGGGGCTGGCTGCCGCTTCGCAGTCAGGGCGCATCGCCAGCACGCACCGCCGGTGCAGCCCCACCGCCGGCCCCGCACCAGCCATGCTGTCGGTCCGTGCGCTCGCCACGCTGACTCGCGGCCCGCGCTGCTCCCGCTCGAGGCCGCCTTTCCCAAGTTGCCGCAGCAGCTGCCTGCAGTTCGTCTCAACTCCGCTGCACTGCGCCAGCTGTGCCAAGCTGAGCGGTGCTGGGCTGAGCTGTGCTGTGCTCTGCCGCCACTGGTGGTGCTGCTGCTGCTCCCCCCACTGCCGCCCCGCATGGACACAGCAGGGGAAAGGGGCTACCGAAACCACGCGGGCGCCGGCGCCGGCGCCGCCCACAGCCCCCCACTGCCGGCTCCGGGCGCGCCCTCGGCCCCCTTGCACGGTAGGAAAAAAGACCGGTTTTACTTTCATTTTCACCCCATGACAGACAGGAAGGGCAACTGTCAGAGTCAAAGAGTAACACCTGCCAGAGCAGCCCTGTGGTTTATTTTCCGTATTGAACTGTTGTTATTACTGATGCTAGTGGGATTTACTCCTTGGTATGGTGAATGAGATTTGGCTACCCATAATTGTCTCCTGAGTGGAATGGCTGTGCAATGAACTTTGGTTGGGCCTGACACCTGTTTCTGAATTCAAAACAAATGTTCTTTTTCTGACTGGAGTGTATATTTAATCTCTGCAAGAAAGGTTTGTCCTAAATGCCAAGGTCAAATATGTTTCAGTGAGGCAGTAATGAAAACATCCCATTAAGCTGTCCCACTTTAAATGTACTTGAGGGCAGGTCAGATGTAATGTTAATTTGCCAAGTTGTTTGCTCTGTTTACTAAAGAGCAAATCTGTCCTTTAATGACTGGAAGCTGAACGCTAATGTAAGCAGAACTAGAATGTCAAATGATGTTGAAAGCTGATTATACAGCTTGTACTTTTAGTTTCATAATTAAAATTTTATAAGGTGAAAATACTTATTCACCCTATCTACTGTTAGTATAACAAGTGAATGTAGGTGGACTGGATCTTTATTAACCACTGAATGATAGGTTGCACTCACACCTGTACCTGAGCCAGTCTTTAGCTCCTTTACACTAAAGACTGACAGAGGGTGTGACTGATAGAGGGTCTCTGTTGTTATAACTGAGGGTAAATACAGATGAAGGAGAAGTTTTTAAGATTAAAACAGGCATCCCAACCCCACCCACTCCCAACCCTGGCTAAGCCTGAAAGAACGTCACGCCTCTCTGTCCCCCCTGCACACATTTTTGTCCCTGCCCTGGCTGTGCCACTCCTGCTGACAAAATTAATCCTATCCTGTTTAGAACCAGGACAAAAATGTGTACTGAGTTTTATGTACATTGCACAGAAGGACAGACTAGCAAGGGACCTGTTTGGGAAACGCCCATATTTTTTTTTTTAAAAGGTGGTCCTGTTTTCTGAAGTTTGATAGAGACAGGACTATTTTTTGTCTTGGGCATTCAGTATGTCAGTGAAGGAAATGTGCCATAGAAAGAGCCAGATCCAGCTGTTCAGTACACGAATAATTTTTATCAGAAAAGTGGTATTGTTTGTTTGCTTTTCTAGATGAGTTTTAAGTATAAAATAAAGAATTCAGTAATGTAAATTCATAATTGCCCAATTATTTATATGCTATAAACTCCAACTTACTTACAAAACAATTCTACCTCTTCTTTTCTCCCTTTTTTTGATATGCACAATAGGTTTGTTTCACTTGTGCTTGGCACGGATCACAGTACAAGAATGACCTAGCCAGAGCTGCCATGGCCCTGGGGCCAGTCAGAGTTTGTGAATGACATCCCAGCTCTGCTCCAGCTGCTGCCAACTGTCCACAGTGTCCAGGTCAGCCTGACAGCCCAGGGTTGGCAGTCGCAGGATGAAAAGATGGTTCAGTCACACTCTCTCCATACACCTTCCCACTGCTACTGCATCAGGGCATGAGAGCAGATGTTCACAGCAAAATTCGAACACTGCAGGGGCCAGGAGCTGGGCCAGCAAATACAGCCGCTTGCCTCCCCCAGAACTTTTTCCCTTTCCTTCAGTAAATAACAATAATAAAAAAGACCATCTTATCTGGTCTATAGAATATGGACTTTAGTGGTATATTTAGTGGACTTTAGCACCAGTATATATGTCTGTGAGTGAAACTGTTCAAAGCAGTATCTCTTGAAAAATCCATATTCTAGTGGCAGAATGGATAAAATGGATTCAAACAGGTAAACAAGAAGGGTTTTTTGACTTTCCTCTTTGACTCATAGGGAACCTTAAGGGATTATGTCCTAATTCCAGTAAGTCACTGAAAACATAGTCTATGCATTATGGAGATGGACAGCTGAGGTCATAGTGAGAAAAAGCATCATTGAAGTATCTGGAAGAGCAGGAGGAGTCTTTCTTCTCCTTCTCCTTGGATGTTTTTCTTCCTGTGACCTTGTCTTCTGACCATTCAGATTTGTTTGAGCAACATTTGTTACCAGTTGCCCCACCTCTAAAACAACACTCAGACTGCCTCTTTGCACGCTCCATACTGCAATGCCCAGTTAATGAGCTGATACGTGACCTTCTTTCTTTCCAGAGCTAGAGCTGTTTCACAATCCCTGAGCAATGCATCTCTCTGCCAGGTAGCCTGTCGTTTTTGGAGAAAGTATTCCTGGGAACGGCAACTCAGAACATGTAGAGTGTTCTTCACCTTGTCATGTGGCCTATTCCAAGCAAGAAAGCTGGCAACAGCAAGTGTTTCCAGAGAATTACACCTGGCTGTCTCCTGTCCTCCAGCAATGTGCCAGCTCATCCATACTGCAGGTGTCATAGATTTACCTGCTGCTTGAGTAACTCATTGCCACCTCTGCACCTCCAGATGGGAATCTTGTCTGTGCTCTCTTGGCAATGCCGTGTAGGAGATTTCCCAGCCACATGGGGAGTTTCCTGGGCTGAGGCCAATCTGAGCACACGTGTCACTGAGAACCCACTTGAGGAGACACAACTAGGAGATGTGGACCTCAGCTCTGGTAATCCCTTCCTTGCAAAGGCAGAGGGTGAACGGAAAGAGATAATGAATTGGAACAAGCAAAAAAATTAGGCTTTCCGCCTCTTCCCACTCCCTGTTTCCAACAATATAGATCATCATTTGTTTTCAAGTAGGAGGTTAATCTGTCCCCCTTTAGGTTCAACAAGCATGTCATGCTGTAGGAAATGCTCAGGCTAACAGTGTAAGTGAAACTATGTGATTGCTAATAAGCAGCTCCACCAGTGCTTGCCTGAAGGTACCAGAG
This sequence comes from Neodrepanis coruscans, assembly GCA_013400695.1. Lineage (NCBI taxonomy): Eukaryota > Metazoa > Chordata > Aves > Passeriformes > Philepittidae > Neodrepanis > Neodrepanis coruscans. The sequence goes on along the minus strand of VYZS01067590.1, from coordinate 13,268 downwards.
TAGTCAGTGTTACTAATAAAGTTAATTACTCCCACTACAAGAGAAATTAGTCAAGGGGAAAAATCAACGTGTATGAACAAGATGATTAGCTGCTGGTTTCACTTTTGCAAATACATTTAATCTAGTGCAGTGTTTTTATGCTGGTTAACCAGAGTCACAAGGTATTAGTGTGCTCCTCATTTATGAGACAGCAAAGAAAAAATTACCAAACATTCACTTCTGCTTTGGGCCCTGTCTGAAAAACTGTGATTGTATCCAAAGCCCTCTGCACTTTTCTCTCTTTTGATAATCAATGCAATTTCTCACCTGGCTATTGAACTGTGGTCTGGAGGTAAAGTAACCAATGATTAAAAGCATCTCTAGTGTGGAGTTCTTCCAAGAAAAAAATCTCTTATTCATCACCAGGACATCCCATTTCACTTTGTGGTGTCTCTAATTTTTATGTATGTGAAATAGCAAGAACCCCCACCTTTCCATCATGCATGAGTTTTCATTGACTTCTGTGACTGAAACTGATTAATCTTCTAGGAACAACACAACAGCTGGATTCAGACTTACTCAGCTTTATTTTCTGAGCTGGGAAGTGAATGAAATAACACAGAAGGAGTCACCACAAAACTGTTTGATTTCGAGGTGTTCTTTTAGTGAAGGTCTCAAGGTATTTTATTTATTTTATTATTTTATTATTTATTTTTTATTTATTTTATTTTATTACAGAAAGTAGGGAGAATATGTTCTGCAAACAATAACCTCCTTACCTGGAGGTTATATAACTGAGAAACATCAAAGACTGCTCTGAGACATTGAGTTCCACACAGGATCTGCATATATTATAAGAGGTACCAATTATTTCCAGTTCTTGTGGTATTTTTTTGTAATATAGATACCATCCAACCCAACTCAAAGAGGGCATCATGCAAGCATTGGATGACAGAGCTGCTACTCATACTTACTATTAAGGATAGAAGAAGAGAGGGAAAATGATTAGTGGCTTCCCATTTAATTCAGTCATCAGTTTACCTTTCCAAATGGATGTTTTCATTTGGGTTTTGGCATTTCTGTGTCATGTTTCCTGCAGCTATCTTGTTCACCTCAACATCAGGACGAAAAATTGACATGGAGTGGCCAGGTAACCAAGCACAGAAATCTGACACGAAAGTTCTCAAGCTTGATTGCTCAGAGAAACACTTGCCTGTAGGCAGTTCAGGCAGAGCTCAGGAACCCTCAGATGTTGGAAAGAGAATATCATCTGCATGTGAACAATTTGCAGAAAAAGAGAGATCACTTAGTGTATTTTTTAATTATCTTGAGGATGAATTGTGAACTGGTGGCAAGATGAACCACTGCACGACCTATTATTAAACTTCTGAAGTGTTCAAGAATTATTATTGCTAGTGTACTAATTACTATTTCCATCACCAAAATACTTTAAAAGACTACTTTTTACATGTAATTTGTTAGTCAAATGAACATGAGAATACTTTTTTGAGAGCGACCTCAATCCTTAGAAATGGTAGACTGAATTTACACTTACAGAGAGATGGATTTTGCCTCTCTTCAGAGTAATACGGAGCAATGTGCTTTGAAGTGGATGTACTTATCATCTGCCTCTTCTTTGCATAGCCAGTGCTTTGAGAATGTTCTGGTAGGAATGAGAACCTATTTATTTTATTTATTTCTCTGCACGTTAATGTTGATTTTTTTTCTCATTTAGTTTTTTTTCTTTCCTTCTCCTTTCACACATTTTTCTATCCTTTAAAAAATCCCATCTTCTCAAGGTCAATACATTTCTCCTTTTTATTCTTTTAATATATGACAATGAGGTAACAGACTGTCAATGTCCATAACTGCCAACCCTTCCTACAGAATCATAGATTAATTGAATTATGCAGTATGGAAAGCATCTCTGAAGGGCCCCTGCTCTACTTCAACCCAGTTTGGGAGAGGGCCAACTTGGAAGTTAGGTCAGGTTCTTGAGGGTCATGTTCTACTGAGTATGTCAAAAGAGACATAACTACTCTGGGCAGTCTGTTTCAGTCTTTGAATCCTGCATTGCGAAAAGTTTTTCCTTGTATCTAACCAAATTTTCCTTGTTACAGTTTCTACATGTTGGTTCTTGTCTCCTTCTGTGCACATCCAAAAAAAAAAAAGCTCTCCCTCTCCCTCTCTAAGGTAGTTGAACACAATAATTTAAGATCTCATGTCTTCTTTCTCTTCTAAAGCCTGATACTGCCCCATGCTTGCCCCTGGCCTCTCCTTGTTCATCAGTCCTATGACTACTTAGATCACTGCAGAAATCTGCAGTTAACTGTGGCGATTATTGTAAGCAAGACAGCATTTCTGTCGGTTAGCATTGTTCAGGCTCTTCTAAGAAAAAGCAATTAAAAAAGATGCACGGTGCTTTAGTAATAATGAGTAGTCATGACAAGAAGAAATAATAAAATTAATCATAAGTCAGTTGTAATCTTAAGAGAGTAAAAAAGTCTCAGAATTAACCATTGTTAATGAATGGTTTTTCAGCTACTACATGATTCTCCAAATGATCTACATTCTAAAAAATTCTTCTGAGGTTTTTTGATCAGACTAAATACTTAGATGCACAAAAGAGTTTGTGGCTAGAACAATGGGAGTGTCATTTATGATCTATACTAATTCTATTGTATGAGACATTGTTTTTGTTTTGAAAAACAGTTTAATTTATGCACTGTGAGCTTGGTGAGGTTGAATTCTTACCTAAAGGAAGTGCTTTGATGGTTGGGCTAGGCTAGTTTTGCAAGAATTACTCCCACCATTCTATCTTTGGAGCTCCATTTTTTTCCTCCCATCCCAGCAAACGATGGAGGAGGATCAAGATGAGCTCAGACACCAGGAAGTTTTTCAGGATTTTTGTAATTCTTTAATCACTCACATAACTGATAGAGCCAGAGCCCAGAATTGCAGAAGGATTCCTGAGCAGTAGAAACCTTGATGTTAAACAGGAATCAGCTGTGACACACCTTGATGATAGGGTGGAGATAATTTGTTTTGTTATTAATATTTGACATTCAAGTTCATCATACAGAGAAGGCGGCCACACTGCCTGGAAAAGAGGCTGCAGGCAGCACAGAATCTTACTCATGCATTGCATAAGGGTCACATTTGCATCCAGATCCTCGTCTGGTGATTAAATAATGTATTACACAATCCAGTAACAAAATGAGTGTGCTGTTGGATGACACTCAATCTGCCTCTTTCTGAACTCCATCATGAACTCTCCTCCCCAGCCCTGCATGAATGGACCAAGGGTGTTGATGTGCCTCCCATCACAAGAAGATGTTTTGTCAGTGGACAAACACAGTCCCAACCCTCCTGACCTCCCCACCACCCTGCCTCGTGACAATGTGGCCTTGGAAGGAGATCCTGATGGCAGAGCAAGTTGGGCAAGGGCAGCTCCACCCTGTTCAGGATCGGGGTGTCATTAGGAGTGCCCACACCTGCTTGTCAACAGGCCCTGGCTGCTGACCGTGGCCTGAGTAACCCGCACCTGAATGAAAGTAGTTTTGTTGTTGTTTTGTCCTTTCCAGCCTCTTAAATAGTGCGTCCCGCCAGGAGGGCAGGTGATTGTGTCAGGCTAGACTGGTTCCTGCACTGTCAGCTGGCCCCATGAGTAAGGGCTGTCCTTCAGGCCAGGAGCTCTCTATCCGTTCAGGCAATGATAAATACCTCATGTACCTCAGCCTTTTTGCCTTCCTCCCGTTGTGACTTCCTCTGGCTTCACTATGAATCCCTTGGGTATTTTTTCCAACAGGTTCATAGAGTCAGGTGTCAGAGTCATACTGCCAGAGGACAAATAACAGCACAGATGCCATATTTGCAGAAGCACATTCCCCAGCATGGTGGCAAGCTTCCATGTGGCAGGCTACATCCATGCCAACAGCTTCCCTCAGCCTCCAGAATGAGGTAGGACTTAATACTGGGTGAAGAAAATGCGTTTGATTTTTTGTTTTGTGGTCACAGCTCAGCAAGGTCATGGAAGGCAGGCTTCACTTGATCCATAGACCCATGGTTTCCCTAATGATACTGGTGTTAAGGAGTGTTAAAGAAGATTTTCCACCTATTTATTTTTTCTTTCTCCCAGCACTCTGCATGTTTAAAAGGAAGAGAAATGCCTCTCAGCCCTAATAGTCGAATCACAGGAAAGCACCTGCCCCATTCCTCATTTCATGTCCTGCTTCATACTATAAACAGTGATCACTACAAGTTGCACCTTGCTCACCTCTGTATTTTCCCCCATCTGCTTAGACCTTAATTGCTATTCCCTCCCCCTAATTACTCCACCCTGGCTTAAGGTACAATGAATGGCCTTTGTTTGCCAAATAAAGGGTAGGCAGAGCTTTGAAGGAACACATTGCTGTTATGTAGATTCACGCAACATTATGTGACTGGATCTTTCTGTTAAAGTCAAGGCTTCAATCCTTTCAGCAGAGATGATCAGGAGAGAAGTACTGTACTACAGACCAAAATATCTGAACCTCCACTGTAAAAAGAAGGGGAAAAAGCTACCTAAATATTTAATTTTCAAGTTATAAACGTATCTAATCAAAGTGAGTACATGCAATATCTAAATAGCATTTATGCCATCTTTTAAAAACTTATAGGTATATCAGCTGTATCCTGTGAACAGGCTACATTGCTGTGGATAAATTTGTGGATAAACATTTTAGACTTTCTGAATTTGTAACCATAAAGATCCACATATCCCAGATGCTCATTTTAATGCCTTTGAGGCTCTGTAAAAATTGTTTTTCAAAGTTTTGGCATTTTATAATTTAAGTATACATGAATAATTGTGTATAATTTTACATATATTATGCCTAGTGACTGAAAATATAGCTTAAGTTCTTGTCATTTGTATCTATTAAGAATAATTTTGAAGACACTGAATAATCATATATATAAAGGGCTATAAGTGCAAGACGTTCATGAAGGTGCAAGATAGTTGGATTGTTATGCTGAACATTTTACACAGCTGAACTTTGGGAAGTTCTTCCAATTCAACATTTAAAAATTACACCATTGCACACCTGTAGTTTAAATGAATTCAAATTTTCTACGTAATTCTTTATTGTGTTAAGAGATTTCCCCACTGAAAGTGTCGCTGAATCAAGGATTTGGAAAAGGAACAAGCTCAGTCTGGGCTGGCTTCAAACAAATAATCAGATCTCTTCGAAGAGACTATAAGTGCAATAATGCTAGATCTGTATCAATAGCAAACTATTGGTGGGCAGCTGATCAGATGTGAAAAGAAGGGAAAATCCATCTGTATTAGGGGTTCTCAACTTACTATGTATCAAAGGATGCAGTGACAAAAACTACTGTCACTCTGGTGATGTTAATAGGGTGCATAGGGAATTGATTTGGATGTCTTTTTGTTTCATTTTTTGTTTCACCCTTCAGGACCTATCATGGGTCCAGCTTGTCTACCTAGGCTGATATGGCAACTGTGGTAGGAGTATCTCCAAGCTGTTAGATGAAGGTCTGAGTGATGAGGTCTTGCCATGAGAGGGACTTGAGGATGGAATGAAAGAGTGGTTCCTGGAAGAGCGTGGAGAAGGAGAAATCAGATAACAAACGTGAACTATAATAGCAAAAGATGTCAGTGGTTGTTCTGTAACTAAGAAAATTTCTAAGCATGCCCTGTTTCTTAATGTAAAAAGTGAGGCTTGAAAACATGAAATTAAAAACAGAAACTTCAATCATATGGCTCCATCAAAAGAGGGGGTCTAGACACCCCAGAAGAACAGGATTAAGAAAGCTTGGTAAGACTTGAATTTATGGCAGTATTACTTTCGGCCCCTTCTGTCTGATACCCACATTGCATTATTGCTATTCTGCCACTAAAGGACATTTGAGGTATGTGAATAAATCTTCTAATTATTGAATAATTAACTCAGTGAATCCAGTTATGCTGCTAAATAAATTACACTGAGAAAATACCCAGGCAAACAATATTTCCTTTATGTATATGTGTATAATTTTTCCAGAGGAACTTCATATGTAGAGTGCTATGTTAGACTCACTGATATTTGTAGGAGGTGTTTGATGGGAAAGAACTCCATGTATATGTGTATAATTTTTCCAGAGGAACTTCATATGTAGAGTGCTATGTTAGACTCACTGATATTTGTAGGAGGTGTTTGATGGGAAAGAACTCCATGTATATGTGTATAATTTTTCCAGAGGAACTTCATATGTAGAGTGCTATGTTAGACTCACTGATATTTGTAGGAGGTGTTTGATGGGAAAGAACTCCATGTATATGTGTATAATTTTTCCAGAGGAACTTCATATGTAGAGTGCTATGTTAGACTCACTGATATTTGTAGGAGGTGTTTGATGGGAAAGAACTCCATGTATATGTGTATAATTTTTCCAGAGGAACTTCATATGTAGAGTGCTATGTTAGACTCACTGATATTTGTAGGAGGTGTTTGATGGGAAAGAACTCCATGTATATGTGTATATGTATATATGTGCATACATATATACAAATATGTAAGAGAAAGAGGCATTCATGTTTTCTGCCTGAACCCACAGGTACGACATTCTGGTTGCCCTTGTGCTACCCAATGCCAGCAGCCAGCTCGGAGTGCTGTTGTTGCCCTGACTTACACTTCATCCATTGCTCATGCCAGATATCCACACATGTATGCCATACAGCAGCCCTACACATTACTACAGATGCTTACCTCAGCTCCACAGTCAGCATCTGCACGGGCAAGACCACAAAAAGAGGTTGTAAGGTCCTCATTATCAATGAACACAACACAAATGGTGAAAGTAACCTTTTATTTGCATGTGATATAGACATACACACTGCAAACACATGCCACACATCATAAAAGGACAGGATACTTGGGAGATCACAGCAAAGAAACATTAGCATCTGCTTCTAATAACTAGCGTAAATAGTACATGCTCTGATCTTCTCATGTTGTTTCTGAACAGAATTCCAAAAGAGCTGCACAACACGGCACAGTCAGGCTCATTAACAGCACTGACCATCTGCACACTGCTGCCTATGGGAACCCAGCCCTGCTTGACCAAGCTCATAGGTCAGAGCTGGTGGGGACAGCTTTGCACTCCACTTCAGCTCGCTCACTGCTGCCCTGCCCATTGCTGCTGCAAGGGGAGTGGTGCCAGAGGCCAGACACGCTCAGGCTTGTGAGAAAGCCTATGCCAAAGGAAGTGGAGCAGTGCTCTGGAGAAGAGATGGAGCTTTCTGACTCCCAAGGTCCTGCTGATGGGTTATGGGCAGTGTGCAATGTAGCACTACCTGGCACAGAAACATCAGATTCCTGAAATTACTATGCTAAGCGAAACGTGAAAATGCTCAGAACGTTTCTGTCCAGGCAACACTCACAGACTAAATCTTCTGTGGATTAGGACATGTTCTGGAGAAATGAAAAAGAATGTAGCCAGCTAAGTAAAGACAGGTGTGCAGCTCTGCTGCCTGGCATGTGAGAACAGAAACAATTGTGGGATGAGATGAAAGCCTTGCTATGAGCACAGGTTGGCCTGTGGCAGCATGGTTGTGACCGCATGTACACATACAGCAAAACACAGACCAAACAACCTCAGCACACTCTACACACTAAGGGCAGTTATCAAACTAGATGGAAATTCATATATCTACATCAGTTCTCTTACAGTCACCTCTGGCTTCTAGCTCAGCGTCTCCATCATAAGGCAATTATTTTAATACCCTTAAACATTTCATTTTTCTGTGTTAAATATTCTAGTTTGTATCAGTCACTTACTTGGATTCTGGGTAAAAAAAGTCCCTGAAACCTTAGTCCTAAAGAGCTTATGATCAAACTCATCACACCTAAGACTACTATATTTGCCACAATAATTGATTTGATAATAATTGATTTTCAGAATAATTGATTTTCAGAATGTCAGGATTTCCTCTGAGCTACATCTCCCAGTGATATGACTAGTTTTACTTGCCCCATCACATCCAAGAAATCTGTAAACAAGGAAGGAAGAATGCTATATGCTATATGTTTTGCTGGGCTATGGTTTTCTTGCAGTGGCAATATTTACAGCATGTCCTGGACTGGACTGCCCACCAGCAATGTTCACAAGTGATGGTTCACTAACTATTAAGTGCTTGGAATCTCTTTGACATAGAGCCTGTTTTTAATGGGTGGAATAGCTTTTACTGATGTGTTTACTTCATGAAATATTCAATTAGCCAGATTCATCATCACCATATTTTCTGTGTTGCCTTTGTGTTGGGTGCTTCATCAAGCTTTTCCTCATGCGCACAGTTTGCCATCTGCTTGTAGGTTGTTCAGAGAGTGTGTGAAGGTTCTCTCTCTCTGAGAAAATGTATGCTGGTCCATTGAAGTATTTGCTAGTGATGCAATGGCAGCTGTTATCATCACGTCATATGTGTGCGGGTGGTTGCAATACATGGTATATAGGTTGTCAAAAATTGCCAGGAAGATGTGTTTTTGATTGTGGTATTGTGTGCATGTGTGGTACTGCTGGAGCAGCACGCATAGGACTTGGAATATTACATGAGTGCTATGCGTGAGTGCTATATAAACCACATACCAGAGTGGTTACATGCTGTATTGGGTGACACTAACACCATATTCACACAGCTTTTTCACATATCTCTTTATCAGCTGCCCATTTTTTAGTATTCCTTGGGGCCCTGGCTGTTTCCATGTGTATGCTGGGCAATGGACTTCACCGAAAGCATTCTCACATTTGGAAACCAACTTGCCAGTGCTTTTCTGGCTCTGGATGCCAACAGTTCAGGCTCTGTGGGACAATGGTTCATTTTCAATGTCTGTCAGGATGTTTATGCTGTTTATGTGTAGGCCTTTGTCACCTGGTATTAATTGCATTGTGCCCTTTCTGCCTTTGAAGGCAGAGAAGACTTCAAACTCCTTTTTTATTACACATGGTGCTGCAGTCTGTAATACTAATCAACTACATTTGGAAACACCATGTTGTAAATATGGGATTTGCAGTACCCCACTGCATCTTTGGAGATCAAGTGGTCTCACAGTGGCTGAGGACTTATCTGCAGTTGTGACCTTCTTTAGTTCAGAAACCTGTCTGCCACACTTTTGTGCTGAGGTACCATTAGCTAAACCTCAAGAAGCCTGTAGCCACCACAAATTCAATTTGGTTTCATTCCCTCTTGGTTATGCAGAAGTGTTGATTGCTTTGATGTCCTGGATGGTTTCTTTGTGAGCAGATAACTGTTTGTCATGGCACACACTGTTTGTGCTGTATTCTCTGCTTTATTTCTTTTTATCTGGAAAGGCAAATATTTACCTCTAGTTAGTAAAAAAATGAGCTTTAGAATCCTGCCTCCACTGAATCAGGCTAGACAGTGTAGTATATGATCCATACTAGTAAGATCCTCTGTGGCAAAGGTACTCAACACAGTGAGAAGTGTCCTGACAGCACTAATGAAGAGATTGTGCACTCTCTCCACTCTGGTGTTTTGACAGGTGATGATTGAGCTGATAGGGACTTGTATACATTGTTGCAGTGCCTGGCCTCCTCTCATCCTGCCTGGCAGATACATTGACCATCACATACTATAGCATGATCAGCAACATGTCCTTTGGTGGCTTATTGAGACTGCTCCACATTTTTTCCTTTCCTCTCTTGGTGGTCAAGCAGCCCCAAGTCACAGCAACCCATGAATGCCATGCTGGTGGATACTGGCACTTGAAGTGACGTCACTGCTGCCTGTTGGGGCACAGAAGCTTGGGGCTGATTAAGATTTAACTTTTGAGTCTGGAGCTATCTGTGTGGGCTCACAGCTGGGGACTACAAAGTGCTATATGGAATTGGCACAGAGAAGAAACACACAGATTGCCTGCTGTCACGACATCTGTGTCTTTTTATTTTGGGTACATTTAGCACTTACAGTGTTTCACATCTGTCACATATGCAATATGGCACTGACAGTGGTTACCGTTATATTTACATTTTGCCTTGATCACATTTGTTGTTGTTGTTTACTCTGTCTGCAAAGCCACCTCCCTGGCTGCACACATTTCATTTGTTAGCATCAGGGATGCCTGACATTGAATGTTACCAGCAATGTACTTGGTGACACACACATGGCTTTGACAACATGGCATATCAACCCCACACCGTTTGTATTCTCTTTACAAATGCTACCTCCCCAGCTCTTCCTGGACCTACATCATCTTGTCCTGCACAGCATTTGCATGGCACAAGATAATTGAAAGACAGGCCTGCAAGGGACCTCAAGTGGTCTGAAGACAGCATCAGTGGCTTAATTTGCCATACTTAAAGTACATAAACTGGTCTGGACAGATATTTGTCTAATCTAGCCTTTAAAAAGTCTAAGCTACTCTTATAAATTCTCAGTTACAGCAAATCCAAAATCTCCCTTAGCAATATTTTTCATTCTGTCCATGTTAATGTTTTGTGTAAACTTTGGTTGGAAATGCAACTTATTCATTGAGATATAGCACATGGCTTCAGATTCAGCTGCTGATAAGTCTGACAGAAAATATAATGATCCACCTCTCCCCTTCTTTCTCAAATTAATTCTTCACTTATTTGCTAACATTCCTGTCATTTTAGGTTTCAATCTGGAGTTTTGCTTAGATATCACTAAAGGCCATCATCCTATATTCTGGGGCTTAGAGTCACAAAATTTAACTGAT
>VYZS01067558.1:47123-75267 GCA_013400695.1 Neodrepanis coruscans | reverse complement strand
TGCTGGATCCATAACCACACAATACCCCCTGGAGTGATCTACACCCAGCACTGATGCACCAGAGAAACTGCATTCCAGAAACCAATATCCCACGACGAGGGAATGAGGACAAGGAGTGGAAGGCTTGAAAAACAGGAACTAAATGCTGGGTGTTAGGACAGACTGCATATGGAGTACACGGGCTCGTTTGTGCAAGTATGTGCATAACTATATTTACAGGACCACAATTACTCCTTCTCTTCTGCCAGCAAAAAGCCAGGAGCAAAGCTTTAACAACATGGAGAAGCTAAGGATTCCCTTCTGCTGGGGAATGAATACAGCCCACACAAAGGTTGCAAAACAAACCTGTGCACCAACAGCACCCAGAACTCTGAGAGCTGGGATTGTTTAGCCTGGAGAAGAGGAGGCTCAGGGGAGACCTTGTCTCTCTCTACAACTCCCTGACAAAAGGCTGTAGCCAGGTGGGGGTCGGTCTCTTTTCCCAGGCAACCAGTGACAGAATGAGAGGACACAGACACAAGCTGCACCAGGGGAAATTTAGGTTGAACATTAGGAAAAAATTCTTCACAGAAAGAGTGATTGGGCATTGGAATGGGCTGCCCAGGGAGATGGTGGAGTCACCATCCCTGGAGGTGTTTAAAACAAGACTAGATGTGGCATTTGGTGCCCTGGTTTAGTTGATGAGATGGTGTTAAGTCAAAGGTTGAACTTGATGATTTCAAAGGTCTTTTCCAACCAAGCTGATTCTGTAATTCTGCAGAGCAAACCCTGACTGCAGCTCAGAACAAGCCCATGACACTAGCCACAAGGAAAAACACTAATGTTAACACCTGCCATTTTTTTTTTCCCCATCTTTTACCAGCATTTCTCTTCCACCCAGGAATGAGTTGTGAGCACGTTAAAGTGCACTGTAAGGACTGAGCTGCAATGAGACAGGGTGGCATTATGCCAGCAGGTATCAGTCAGTGCCAGGCAGGCTGTTTGTTAATCTCTAAGTGCTTGCAGAGAGGCTTTTGCAGGTTTTGTTGCAGACTTTTTCCCAAATGAGAACTGCTTCACTTGACAAGTGCCTACAAGCAACTCTAGAAATGCTGGGATTGATGAAATACAGCACTATGGCTTCCATGTTCACCCAAAAGGAGAAATGGAATGTGAGGCCTCACAGCTTTGACCTTTCCAAGTCTCTGGGTGCACCCACAAACCTCAACAGCCACCCAACCAGTCTGAAGGAGAGACTAAACTCGCAGACTTTCCACTACCACCAGGAGTTTGGAATTCATTCCCTGACAGCCATTTGGTTGCAATATAAGTCATAAGAAGAAAGAGAGGAAACAAGAGAGGAGTATCAGCATTTGTCAGAGTAGCAGCAGTGTGTGTTATACCACAGAGAAACTATTTTGCAATTTTATTGTACTACCTTTTATATAACAACTGGAGAAAACTCAGCATTGTCAGAAGGGTGGAGTACACTATGGGATGAGAGAAAAGTTGGCTCATTGCCATCAGCCTCAAGACATTTCAGTACAAAGGAATAGCAGCACTTCACATCCATCATTTTGGTTTGTCTTGTGATAAATCCCCTGCTGTGGACAGAATTCCTGACCCTTACCCAGCCCAGCAGACTGCAGGAGTGTTCAGCCCCTTTTTTTTTGCTGAACAGGATGAGGCAGTGGCAAATTGAAGAGGGAAGAGACAGAAGAGCTAGCAGGCTTCAGTCCCACAGGCCTTAACTTACATCAGGGCTCCTGTTCAGCCTAGGAAGGTTTGATTCCAAAGCTTTCAAGCCATAAAACAGGTGGATAAAATATTCTGTAAATTATGGGGTAAACACTAATTCACAGTTTAACTGTAAACTACCTTTGCTCAAAAATCTCTAATAAATTTCATCAGATGGACTTTACATACCGACAGAAAAGGAATTCTTGAATTCTCCTCCATTCTCCACTGCCAGTTTTGAACTGCCCTTATTTCTGTCCTCATAATAAACCTGCTGCACTGTCCTCCTTCCCAGGATAGCTGGAGCTTTCCACTCACCCACAATGACTGTGTAACTCACTTTGTGCAAAGAGCTGAGAGATGGTTTTCCGATTGTCTTCAGATCCCTCAAACTCCTTCTCTGCAAGCTGCTTGTTGGCCGTCTCCATGCGTTCTGCAAAAATTTTCAATAAAAGCAAACTAAGTAATTAAAACCTTTCAAGCATTATGTCACATCTGCTCAGGGCATTTCTAATGCAAGCTGGGGGAATGGATGTCCTAATACTACACAGTCAGGAGTAAAATGCCCATCAGAAGCCGGCACTACCTCTTGAAATGTTTCTAACTATGTCCTTGAGGAAATATACTCAATGAGACAAAAGAGGTTAAATAAAGTTCCAAGGAAATTACTTTAAACAATTATAACACAGAAGAAGTTTATTTTTTCAATTTACACCTTTATATTTCCTACACAAATAAATCTCACCATGCAATTAAAAGATTCTCTTGCAATTCTCCACTAAATCTTAACAGAAATCACTGACTTCAGAGAATAGTGTCAAACACTAAGAAGCTTAACAGCTCTGCTGCTTCAAGCTGCTAGAAATTTGTATCAGTCTATAAAAATTAGAATGCTATGTTTATGCTGTGTTTTACTATGAATAAGATTATTTAATGCAGACCTTCGTGTACTGTCCTTCTTGAGTGCACTGGGCTTTACTTCCTGAACGAAAAACAATTTCTGGGAGTAGGGTCTTAGCAAGAGACATGGGGCAGTGAAACCAAGTAAGCAAGTGACATGTAGGACAATCAGAGGGCTTTCATAAAAACATTGAACTTAACAGTTTAAAAGACTGATTGTGCACCTTTAAACAGCTGAAACGCGAATGTTTTTCACCTTTCAAACTAATGCTTAAACTTTTAGCCCTGTTAAGGTCAAATGCTACTCAACACCACTCTCCACTGCCAGCCATCATGCTGCCTCAGCCTCTTAGCAAGAACCAGACACCAACAACATCTCACTCTGCAAAAGGAAGGAAGATCCAAAAAACCAGATGCCTACATTGATAAGGAATGACAAGACCGTCAGGAAGAACAGAAAGTCTGCAGTTTGTATGTCAGTGCTAAAGGGTCACTGGACAGGAAATGAAGTGAACATGCCTGGTGTGGGATTAGGCAGTCAGGAAAACCTCTTCCCATTTGTGTAAACTGAACAAATTGTACAAATTGTCTCTAGGACATAAGACATGAAAAAATTCCAGGCTCGCATCTGGTTTATGGTTTTTGGCTTATCACATGTTTCTTGTCAATGAGAAACAGGCTGGAAATTAAAGACTACAGCACTCTCCTAAACCTTTCTTTTCCATTCTCCCAGTAAGAGCTTAAAATCTCCGACTACTGAACAGTCCTGAGTATCCCATCATATTCCAGTTGTGTCACACATGGTGAATTCTGCAGTAAAACACTGTCCTGCCAAGAAAGTATAACAATAAAAAAAACCAAAATTAAAAATAACATAAACCCCAAGAACAGTTTTACTTCATTTACCTCTTAGATCCCTGTTGAAATCATGAAGCCTTCGAATTTCTCCTTCCAGTTTGTTCCTCATGGCCTTTTCCAGGGCATCCCGCTTAGAGGATGATTTTTCCAGGTTTTTGTATGCCTCTGAAACTTGCTGAATTTCTGTTTCCAGCTGCAGTGGAAGTGAAAGAAATTTTCATTCAGTCTCAGAAAGGAGGTTACTTTCTCTCAAGTATTCTTTACTGAGAGAAACCTACACTTACACACTATGTAAAATGACAATCTCAGGTGTGCGATGGATCCCTCTATATAAAGAATACCAATGTCTGAAACAATGTTCTGGACCCTCCTTCCAGACTCTCACTTTGTTTCCCCAATATGATAAGAACATGGATATTGCAACCTAAAGAAGTGCAAATGCAATCACTTTTTTCCCAAGACTGGGGCAGTGTGGCACTATAGTTAGCGTATAGGCAAAAAGCAGTTATACAAATAGCTAATGCAGTATCAGGTGAGTAAGTAAAATAAAAAAAGAAAGGCAGACCAAACTATGCAAAAAAACCCCAGTAACAGATCCTGCATTTCTGATGAACTCTGCAGATCTGTAATTGTTACGGTCCAAAATTCACAATAAACCTCCTGATGTTCTATGTTTACACTCTTACAATTTAGTTGTGCTCTTAAATATGCAAGTTATAAGTGGGGGAAGGGAACCTTTACAGTAGAATATGTTCCAGTTTTCTTTCTATCCTTCAGTGTAAAGCTCCAGTCATGCAGAGCAGAAGGAGATTCGCTTTTAGCTCTCCTTACTAGGCATGGTTTGCTATGGAAGTGTGGATTCACACAACAGCAAACTCCATTAGCACTGCCTACAGCAAGTGATCCACAGGGAGGTGGAGGAAAGTGCATTTTTATCCTGCTGTCATTATCAGGAAGCTGTCAAACATTTCTCTAAAGCAGGCCAGGAACCCTCCCTAAAAATACAACTAAATGAACTTATGTCCCTGCAAAGAGGTACCATAGCAAATAATGAGTGTGGAAAGCCCCACTGGTCACCTGAACTGAAACACATGTTTTAAGCAGCCACACATTTTTATGACCCTGGACACTGCTCAGTACAAGGAGCACAGCAAGACCTGAAGAATCCTAAACTGCAAGAAGCATCAGCCTTTCCAAAGCTGCAAGGCAGAAGCAAAGTTGACCCACTGAACAGCTTTAAAGCACAGTCATCAGGACATGAGACAGCATGAAAATGGGTCTCACTGGGATATTTTCTTTTAAATGTTTTAGCATCATATACTCTGCTTGTTTCATAAAGCAAAAAATGGCAAATAGCTGGGTCCGAATAAAGACATTAAGTTTTCATTGAAGTTGTGTGGCATTGAGGAAGGACAAAAGAAGTGTTAGTCCCAGTCCTGCAGTCCAAATGTCTTTAATGTAACCATAGCAGCACTACTTGCCTTGCGCTCTGTCCTGCAAACCAGCTTTGTAGCAATGTTCCCTATGCCTCCTTGAGTGACTGTGGTCTTGTGCCCTTCCAAACACACCCTTCCTGTAGCCTCTCTAATCTTTTAGGGAAAATGAAACCTGCTACTATCCTGGACACAAGCTTTAATTGAACCAAGCAAGCCAAGCAGTCAACTTCTTCAGCAGCTGATGAGGATGTGCTTTTGAGCACGGTCAATAAACTGTTAGCAGAAAACTGAAAGCTTTGATTTTATCTTCTGACAAAGTTAAGCTGATGCCCAAAGGGATGAGATACAGACTAACCATTCTGCATATGAAAGATGCTACACTAGATAATCAAGGAATGTAACTGTTGCAGATTAGATGATTCAATTATGGCTTCAATTATGGATTATACCAGACACAGACAAATGCCTGAGTTCTTATCAAAAACACCCACCTTTTGCAGCCGGGCTACTTTCTCATAACACCCATCCAGCTCCTGTCGTAGTGACCGGTTCTCTTCTGACAGGATTTCTACCATTTGCTGAGCCCTGGAAACGATGGCAAAAGGATCTACTTGCATCTGCTGATATGGGGAAGGGATCTGCTGAGCTCGGGGCATGATTGAGTAGGAGTCGCCCTGCTGCTGCTGGGGGCCTAGGAAGGGCTGGCATAGTCGGTACAGATCTCCCTGATGGACTTGGTTGGACAGGAACGGCTGCTGGGTCCGTGGCAGAATGGCAGGATCTGCCTGGCTTGGAGTCAGAGGTTGATGCTGGGAAGGGGACAGCCTGGATGGTGGCGGAGACTGAAGCAAAGTCAAAGATCCCAGGGATGTCAAGGAAGAAGTTGGGCTGTGGTGATGAGGTGGCCTCTGTTGTAACTGCAGTGGCACGTCGGGGTTCTGCCTGGAAAACAGAGAGCAGGGGCTCCATCACAGTCATGCAGAAGGTGCAACAAACCCATCGACAAGCTGTGAGATGACCCCACGCACAGGTCTTCCCACACAAAAGACTCATGTGAGGTTTTCTTTTTTAAAAGTGTTTCAAAATCAGATATTTATCAGAATATACATTCTAAGTGCACAAAGGTCTATCCTCTTGAGACTGCTTTTTAGAGAAACAGTAAGAGAAAATCCATCAACAACTACTGACCAAATAATTTTCATTACTTCTCACCAGATTTTGCAGATAAAACTGCTCAACTGAGGACTGTTATGAATGGGCTCTTTTGTTCTTGCCTTAAAAGTGACATCTCTCATGGAGAAAACAAGGAATTTTCTTCTGTACTTCAGGATACAGAGTTAAAAGGATTGGCTAGGCCCCCTCAGTCCTATGCAGTAGGTATATTTACTGCTCCTAACAATAACCTCTGTAGGATAACAAAGACAGATCTAGCAATCTAAAACATGCTTGAGTCCACCACAGAACTAACTCCAAGCTATATCAGCTCACATTTCCAAGGCTCTGGAGATGCTCAGCTCAACTCCTGCTGCACTAGCCAAGTAAGAAATCTTTCTTAGAAGACTGTAGATTTATCATGCTTGGATGACCGCAGGAGGCAGGTTTTTCTTTTTCCTCCAAAGACATACAACCTTTAACTTCTCTAGTATTCTTTTTCTAACAGCTGAAGTCACTCCCTCACCATGCTGCAGCCAGTCTCTTCTTAAGCACTGAGCTCAGTCCAGAGCAGACCCAGTCTGGCAGTTCAATGTGTTCTGAAACACTCCTGCTGCTCTGATAAAGTTTTCCACCCTTTGGGATGCAGTTCAACCCTGCAGCTGGAAAAGCACATACTATTGTTTCACCTGGCCACAGCTGCTACAGAATAGCCCTGTGCTTGCAGGAGGGACCCAATGTGCCCTGCAGTGGTGTCCTGGATGGACAAGGCAGATCTCCCACCACACCAGGAGCATTAGAGGAAATTACAACAGCAAGCATGAAGCTGAACTGGGAACTAAAGGGTTACACAATGGGCTTCTCAGCCCAAATGCAAAGTCTCAGCATCATCTCCCCTGTTCTCAGCAGAAAGAGGAATCAACCCCTCGTCCCTGTCCAAGAGGAAGCTCTGGCATTACTCACATCTGACTGGCAGCACATGCAGGAGTTTGGACATTCCCAGCCCAGCACAGGCTTCACTATTTCAGTATCATGCACCTTATGTCTCATTTCCCTTCTTCCCAGCAGAGAAGGTATATGGAAACCTCCAAGCTCATGCTCCTTAACAGGGAAACAAATCTAGCCTTTGTCAGTTAGGAAAAAAAAGAAGAATCACGGCTCTAGCTACTGTTTCTCTCTTTCCCACACTCATGTGATCCTGGTCCCTGCTAGCAACATCATTTCAGAAGCTGTGTTTCCCCAGAAAAGATCATATGCAGCATGAGGATTTCAGGGGTCATGCAGATGAGTGATGTGCAATTTTCCTCAGGAATGTTCAGTTTAGTAGCAGCAATTAGTTTTTTCCCCTCCTGGGAGGGCAACTCTACTTGTTGTTGCATTGATTTTATCGACTTTATATGCCAGTTCTCAGAATGAAGCAAAACCACCACAGGACATGCACAAGGTCACCTGGTTTGTCTCAGGTGGTTTCCAGCTCCTTTCTTAGCTGGCCCAGTTGTGTGCAGAGGTAAAACTTTGCATCCTCACAAACCACTCATCTCCTTGAGCTTTTTCTTCACCTATCAACAGGCAAATCTGCTTTGATGTAACAATCAACTAAGGAATAACCTTGTTGTGACATTTCATCAGGGACAACCTACAGAGGTTAGATCAAAAGAAATATGTTGCCAGTCTGCCTCATGGATGCAAAAAAACCAATTTTCAACCTACAAAATACTCTCTTCCAGTCTCAAAGAACCACAAGCAGTTACTCAGAGAGACTGACTCTACTGGTCTAAGTAAATTAATCTTACAAGCCTAACGAGGACTATTTAGATGCCAGTGTTAACAATTTGAGCTATTTGACTAAAAATATCTTGCTATTCTGTCATCAGAGACCCAGTGCAGAATTCTGTCATCCTGAGCACTAATGAAAGGCACAAAATGATGGTCAAAGAACAACAACAACAGCAAGTTGTGCTGAACATGCCTAGTAATGACCTTTTTTAAAACCTATTGTAAAGAACAACCATAGGAAATTACGGCTGAATGTTTCTAAACAAGATATACTTCCAAGATATCTGGCCCCTTGGCACGCACATCCAAAGCCTCTCATAATCTCAAAATTACACCAAAATTGTAGGCTCAAGCTAAAACATGAGAGCTGGGAGTCTCCAGGTTTTGTGGCATCACCAATAGCATTAGGGCTTCCAAATGTCACAAACGCATTTAGATTCCCAGCAGAACAAGATAACACAGCTGAAGTAATACGTTCTAGCTTCAAAAAAAAAAAGGATTTAAAAATCCTAGTAACCTCACAGTGATATTGGACCTTTTAAGATTTTGCATGCAAACATTCATATACACATTCAAAGAATTTTTTATCATCCTACTACTTACAATTTTGTCTTGCATAATACTTACATATATTTCCTGGGTACAAAATACCTGGCTCTGAGATTCTTTCATGCTAACATGAGAATTGAAGAACTTATTTCTCTGGTAAAGCAATTTTGGGCTGAGAGGTTCAGAAAAGGTAAATGAACACAACTGGACTATTCAAGATTTTAAAGCCAGACTGCAAAATTTTAAGGAACAAATGACTACTGGTGTCTTCTAACAGTATTGCTGATAGAATGGTAGTAGAAAATTCCTTTCATGAGAGAATGAGTCCTTGGGTAACCCTGCACTAGTAATCAAAATTTTATCTGAACTAACCACTTCAGAAAAAATGTAGTCTCTCAAAATACATGGAAAACAAAATTATGCAATCTCCTTCCACTTGCCTCAGTGTCATAGAGACCTAAAAAAGTCAAATGCAGGAAAAGAAACCTCAGAGCAATAATTCCCATAAATGTTTAAGTTTGAAAGTATAACTTTAAGCACCATTTCACTTTGCAGACTATCATGCAGGAATTTCTGCTTCCCTGACAGTCCCTGGCGTATGTCGGAAAAACACACCAAGTACAAACCTGGATTTATGGTTCTGCTACTACAAAGGTCACCTCAGATTTTAAGTGATGAAGACAGAGAGTGAGGGCAGCTTTGCAAGCAGACCCAGCCATCAGGAGTGCTGAGGCAGCCAGGACTGCAAAGTCACACAGAAAATCTCTGCACAGAGCAACACAGTGGGGAGGGCAATAAAGTGAAGGGATCAGGAAAGGTCTCTGGCTCGTTAAATTTTTCCTGCCTGTTTCATGTTCAAGAAGTTCCAGTTCCCCTCTTCCTGAGCCCTCCTGCACAAACCAGGAAGCACTGACTGCAGGAGGGAGTAGGCTCCACTCCATTACACAGCCAAAATCAAACCCAGGCATTTTCGTTCTGCTTCCCAGTCATACCTGATTAGCCCCCACTTTGATGCTGCTCAGGGGAACACAGTGCACAGAAGTGGTTTACTAATTATGGGACAAATTCTGCAGACCTCCCTCTCAAAAACTTTCTGTGAAGTCAATGGGATTAATCACCACAGCAGGAGCTCAGTCACTTGGGCTCCAAACAGAGGATGGCACTTGAATCGGAGAGACAGAAGCTCCCTCTCAACTGAAAACTGCATCAGCTTTCGCTGTGCTGCCACATACAGTGAGACCTTGCAAGTCCCAGGACACCCATCCTGCCCTGTTAGACCTGGAGGTTTGTTTTCATCACCAAAGTGCAGATGAGATATTAGGGAGAGAACAGGACTTAGGAGTCAGAGCAGCCAGCCCTCCCCTGAACTTTCCTGAAAATTTCCAAATAACAGCACAGATGCCTCCGGCATGCCCGGCATTTACATTAAACCAAGATCATTACCAACAAACACTGTTCCCAAACTTACACCGCCCAGGAGCAGGTGAGGCAAACTGTTTGCAGACTGGTTTAAACTTACCACACAGCCCATTCCTTTCCCAGACTGGGGAGGGTGAAGCATGAGAATGCTGTGAATTCCCCAATGTTTATCTTGCTCAACGGGTTTTATTTAACCGCATTATTAGGTCACCCTCAAATTCCCCCGAACAATGAGGGGAAAAACCCGCAGAAAAGGGTGTGGCTTCGGGAGCAGAGAGAAGGGGCTTTGTTTCCTTGACGCACAGTTCAAAAAACGCACACGTTTACCAATCCAAATGAATGCAGATAAACACCAAGCTGCTGTGCAGGAAAACTGGAGACTGCAAAGACACCCCTGGTGGGAGGCAAACGCTCTCCCCAAAGCTGTATGCCTTTAAAATCCCCACACCATCATCCAGCTGCACCTTTAGTAACACAGAAGGTTTCTTGTCTAAGTTTCTCTTACAGTGCGTGGGAGAGGGAGGGGAATAGAGGACTCGCTCCCTTCCTTTGCTATGCTGCTCTGTAATTTATGGATTAGTCTTGCAATTGTTCTACTGCTTCAGCATTTGCTTGCAAAGGAAACCTCTCCTCTGTGCAGCTATTTAGGTTAAAAAGTAACCTCATTAGATTCCCAAAGCTTTGAAGACAAATTTCAGTTGCTTCCCCTACTGGAAACCTTGCCAGCTGAACCTTTCTCCTCCCCCTGCTCCCCCCCACCATGTTCTTTCAAAGCAGCCAGGATCCATCCAATACAGACAAAAATCACCCTGTCTAGAGGAGCTGACTGTTGGCGTGTTTTCAAATACTTCTCCCTTAAACAGCAAGCAGGATACATCTCACATTCACTGCATATAATATTTGGAGTACTTCTGATGCAGCATAACCATTGAGAATCTGTTCCCCTGTCCTGTGTGCACAGAGGTTTGAGGCCTTTGAATTTTCAAAAACATTTGCAACCAGCTTCTACAATCATTACCACCCCTAAACCTTTTACTTCCCCTCTTCCTGGCCTCTTTATTATTTATTTAGCCAGATCAAAGGGCCTTTTCATCAGGCTTGTATGCTGCTGAAGTCATTTCAGATCACAAACAATGGTGGGACAAACTCTGAAAATAGCTCCTCACAGGACTAGGAAGTTTCTGAGCAGATTCAAATTCCCCAAAGCTCAGACTCTACTCCCAAATACTGACTGGTTTCTTCTTCATGTTCCCCTCAAAACAACACAGTATGTGCAAACACAAACCCAGAGAGACCTCCCCATTTACTTATTGTAGCAATGCCATCCTGTTGCTCCTCTGTATTACCATTAAATTTGAAAATGAGGTCAAAATCGTTACACCAAATTCCACCCGGTCTTGGGCAGAGATGGGATGGTACAGAAACAGGTAAAGCTGCGGTTTTAGCCCACTTTAATAAAACTTGCTCTTCCCCCACATGGACATCAGTTTGGCTCAAGCCAAATACAGCTTCTTATCTAGAGTAAACCAGAACAGCCTGAGATTTCATGCACAGAAAATGAGCAAAAGAAAAGCAACCAAGTCTGGGATGAGGCACAAAGCACGCTTCATTTTCCATTCCTATACTTGTCAAATAAAATTTGAAAAACTCTACAGGAAGCTCAAGTGATTTTTGTTACCTGCACCTTTACTGCTTTCATTCACTTTCTCCTTTCCTATGTGATGCAATTCTTAAAAACTCTTTTGTCAGAACAGACATAACTAAAGAACAGCTTCAGTCTTGCAAAAAGTCACTGCAAGCTTCTACAATGAATCACATCATAACTTTGGCTCTGGTAGCAAAGCTTTTGCAAGGCTCTGGAGCCTCAGCATTAAACTTCCCCATACCATAAAAATCAAGCTGATTTGTTTTGAAGTTTGGTTTGGCTTTTTGTTTGTTTGGAGTTTTTATAAATAAAAAAGAGTCAATCTTCTCTAGTCAACTACTGAACCAGGTAACAGAAGTCTGCAGCTGAACACAATATGTCATCTCACATAATAAAGGTGAGATCTCTGCTGAAAGAAAATCTGCCTCAGGAGTGAGGGCAATGGACTGTTATCCTGTCTTTCCCTACGTGGCTGCTATGGAGCTTGTTTTCAGATCTTACTTACCTGACTGATCCATACTCAGGAGGGTGCTGGTACCTCATCATAGGCCCATCAGATCTTCCCTGCTGGCTCATGCGATGGTCACTGTAGAAATGTCCCGAGTCCTGAGGTTTGCAGTTCATAGGTGGGGTGGACACACTTTTGTATGGATACTCTGGAGGAGGACCCCGCTGCTCCATTCCTTTCATGCTGGGCTGAGAAGGGGGCTGCACTGGGTTCTTGTAGAAGTCATTGGAGCCAGAATTTTTATAAGGGTCACTGGACTGCTGAGGAGAAAGTGGAGAGAGAGGGGAGAGTGGGGCGCTCGTGACCGGAGCGTGGGCCTTGACCCCGCTGGTGGCCAAGGACAGCTGCATCAGCCTCTCGCTCAGGGAGCGCACGTGGCCCTGCTTGAGGTCCTTCAGTCCTTCATCCTGGTGCACCTTCCCTGGGCTCACCCGCTGGACCGTGGGCCGCCCCTCAGTCCTCATCTTTTGGTTGGTGACCCCCGTCACGTAGAAGGCGGCCCCAACACTGGCGTGCGGCTGACCCCGAAAATACTGCGACTGGACTTTGGCTTCCTCATAGGTCGGGAGATCCTCACTGTTCTGGAGCCGAGGGGAGAGCTGCTTCTCCATGATGCTGTTGTCCACCTGTATCTCCTGGCCCTGGGGCTCCTGACGGGCAGCATGAGTCACAAGCTGGTGGTCCTGGGAGCTCAGCCCTTCGTTCTGAGATGCTGGACTCCCAGTGCTGCTGAAAGGGGGGGCATTCCCTGTGGCCTGCTGGTGTAAGGCAAGAAGGTTACGGTTGTCATTTGGGTTCCCGTATCGGAGCTGCTCCTGCAGCAGGCGCTGTAAAACTGTCGTAGCTGCTTGTTCTTCTGAATTCCTCATCGCAAACTGTGGTGCCTTTTAGGTGGAATGTAAAAGCTGCCCTTGACCTAAGGAAAGGAGACATGGTTATTAGCCCTGAGTGGATCAAGCAAGAGATATTTACGAGCAATGGCTTGAAATACAGAAAAAAAGCAGGTTAGATTACCAAAGGTTCCCATAACAATGAGGGTTATCAAGGCTCTTGACCTAAGAAGGACTTGGAAGCCAGGGGGCAAAGCCTCAGGAAGGTGATGAATGGCAACTTGCACATTTATAGGCAAATCAGTTGACTGCAAGCTGTAAGGGATCATGCTAAATACCTCAGACACCATCTCAGGCAAAAAGGAGACCTGGAATTCACAGGATGATAGTAAGAATGCCTGAGACCTGTTTGTTTCATGCTTAGAGCATTTCACCAACAGTGAAATATACTTCCCATACTTGCAGGCAGATAAGGATTAAAGGATCAAATTAGCAATTCATCAGTTTTAAGGGAAAGGAAAAAAAAAAGAGAAAGCCCGTTGAGATAGCATATGGTTCAAAGGAAGTAAAGAACTCTTTTAGCTTCGATTGTTCAAAGCAATTAATGAATACCTCCTTAGCCAGCAGGTCTTCAGAGTTATGAAATGCCCCATTTCTCCCTACTGCAGAAAACACCATGCACAGTGCAAGTGAGGACTTGGCAACTGCCTGTTACACAAAGGCAACCAAATCCTCACACATCTAAATATTGTCAGAGGAATGCATGCAAATGCAAAGGGAGGAAAGATCTAAGGGTCTGATCTAAGGAACAGAAAAAGACCTCTGAGTAGCAGGAAAAGACATGGTGTCCCAATGAGAGAAACACAAAGAGCCAACGTCAAGCACATCCTAAGTACAGATGAAGCCAGTGATTTTTTTTTCATTCAGTCTCTCAGTGGAATTAGGAATTGGTTATGGGAACTCAAGCCCATTAGCCTTGCAGGAGTTGAAATATCAAAAATTAATGATAACTTTGGGACATGTAACTAAAAGCAGAGCTACTTTTGAGCTACAACAGCTCAGAAACTTCCTCACCTGTGTGCCCCGACAGCAGAACATGTGTTGGTATTTTAGCATTTTATTTTGACAAAAGGTAACTTGTTCCTAACAGTTTGTTCATTGGCAGAACCAGGAATGGACTGCAGGAGTGAGGTTCTGCTTTGTTCTGCATCTCCACAACCACCCCTTCCTTCCTGAGTCCACCAACCCCTGAAATATAAGGACTCCACAGACTGTAGGGGAGACAAAACCCTTCTGCAAATGTTAAGGAAGAGAAAGTTAAGATCCACCTCATTCCAGGCTGCCTCACCAAGCCAGGAATTCAGGTCCTGTTACCTGGCCTGGAACATAATTCCTCTGAAATCCTGTTTGAAGAGGCACATACCTGTCCTTCACCTGGAGTTCCCTGGAAAGGAGGAGCAGTTCTGCTGCATGGGGGGACACACTCAAACTTCCTCCTGCAAATTCAAAATCTCCACTCAGAAATAGCTTCAGGCTCCTCTTCAGTAGGCCAGATCACTTGATACTCTCCTTGCTTCCAAAATAATTCTGAGGAAAGCATTGAAAACATCATTTTAATTAGCAGATGAGACCTCAGAAATAATAAACCTCAGCCCATATTTCGGGTTTTCCTTCTGTAGCTTCTTGTTTTCTCCCAGACCCCAATAATTTTGATCCCTTTAGGATGAATGAACCCCCCTGTCCCTTGTAATCTACTCCAGCTGCTGCTTTAATCATGACCATTTCTGCTCCAAGATTAAATGTTGCCAAATAATGCTCTGTCCCATCTGTGCCTCCAAGTGAAACAGTGATTAAAACCCGCTAATTCTTTAACTCCATTGTTTCATTTTTTGCTCAGAATGAAAGCTGCACCACAGATGAGGATGCACTGTTTTTATGGCTCCTTTGCCAATGGTTCTGTGCATTTTGAACTGTATCAGCAGAAATCTTTTGATGAAGAGTGTCATGTTGAAAAACTTTATAAACTTCAACACTGTGCCTCAGAAACAACTGCAAGAATGATCACTACATGAATATTAGCTTTATTTTACAGACTGGGAAAGTGAGGGGAGGAAAAGGATACTGACAGAGTTTGTGCCAGAAATATATTGCAGAGCACAGCTCTAATTCCCAAAACATTTTTAAATTACATTACTTTTAGCTTTCAGAACAAAGAAAATTTTCAGTATTTCATTTCTTTTCAGTAATTTTAACCATTGAGTGGAAAATCAAGACAATATAAAAATGTGTATATAAGTGTGTTATTCAAGCAGTTAAATCTACTACTGAAGGTGTCCTAAAGAAAAAGGCAAGCAATGCAAAAGAAGGAAAACCTACTTCTGCACTCAGTGTATTCATACTTTAAGGGAAGGCAACGAAAACAGAACTTGTGAAATAAAACTATTCATGGATATGTATAATTTAACTTAATTTCCTGGAATGTTGCAAAAAGTAAAATGAACAGATGTAGTGAAGCAATGCAGACATGGATACTTCTGTCTCTGACTTATAATTGCACACATCCACACCCAACAAAAACTATCTCAGATCTTCAAGTTAAATACTTGAAGTGTCAAAAGCAATTTCAAGGCACATGAACAATACCTAAGGAGAGAACAAGGCAGTGTTGTGCAGTGTGGTACTTCAAGAGGTGGTTGAAACAAACAGCTAATGTCAAATTCTTAACTGGTGACTTAGCTCAAGAGGGATATATTGAAAACAGCTGCCAGCAAATATGCAGTAAAGAACCTCTAAAGCAGGCATTAAGGTAGCAGATAACTAGAGTCATTTCTAGCCTCTTTTAGTATTTTAGTATTGCACAACCCAAGTTAAGGATTCTTAGTCCCCCTCACCCCCCAGGATCATCACTGATTTTTTTTTTTAACCAAGCTGCCCCGAGCAACCCTTTTTATTAGAACATAAAAAGGCTTTTATTATGCAATATGATGCTGCCTTTCCACCCAAAGATTTCTTTTGTCTCAACTGGAAAAATCTAAGCTGGTGGGGGGAGTGTTGTTTATTTTTTTAATACGAAGATACAACCCAGCTTGAGATCCAGCCTCTCTGCCTTACAGATTTTCTCAACAGACAAATCCAATCCATGCATGTTTAACTCCTCCAAATGCTCAAGGAATCATTTCACTCCTCAACTCTATCAGCTTATTCTGCTGAGCCAATGAAGGGAGGCCACATTTCACACTGAAAACATTTGCTGGAACTGGATACTACTGATGTTACTGTCGATGTACCTGGAATCAGCCTGGATATCCGAGGCAAAAGGTGGACTGAGATACAATATAAAGATATTCTGGCCAACAAATTCACTTTGTTTAAATACCAACTGGTAGCATTAAGCCTCTTTTTTTCCAGTTTTATTCCATTATTTTTAAGTAACAAAGAAAATCTTGTGCAACCAACTTGGGTGGCAGCATTCCTGAAGCGAGCTGGAAACTCTGGGCAGAACCAGTAAGTTAACTTTTCTATTAATGAAAGACAAAAATGAACAGTACAATCAGTGCTGAAGCCCATGTGTTATTTATTTGGACCCAACCTCTATTTGTGTCAAGCTCTTTCAGCAATTCCAGTTTGCACTCTGCCAAAGATGGAAATCAGTGAGATGCACAGGAAAGGTTGTTAGGATAAGGCTGGAAGGAAATTGGAAAGGTTCTGCAGACATTTTAAACAGACAGATCTGGGGGGTTAGCCTAAATGTATTATGAAGGACAGGGCTGAAATCAGACTACCAACCAACTCTGCCAAACTGTACTGGCTTATGGATTGTATGGTGCACTCTCCATAGCCACAAAGCCCAGAAACCTTGTTTTTGCAGGGGAAAATTTAGGTTTAGATCAATTCTCATCCAAGGAATCACAGAGATTTCTCAGGTGGAAGTGATTTCACAATTTACTCCCAAGCATCACAGCTCTACACCTCATTCTAACCTCTGGTCTATTATCCACAGCAACTTAAGGGAAAAGCTCTTGAAGAAACATCAGAATCTAGAACTGGTAAGAACTAACACAAGAATTGCAAATAGTGCTTCACCATGCTGAGATCAAGAATGGGCAAAAAAGGGGAGATAGTGTGAGTGCTATTTAAGGAAGAAAGCCCCATGTTTGTAGGGCATTGTGTAAAAACCCAGTAGCTGAGGCTTCTGTCTTAAACATCTCGTAATTATGCACAGGAGCCTTGCCAGTCCCTTGTGAGGAAGAAAGATTAATGAAGAATTTAAAATGATAATACTGCCAGGCTGTAGGGAACCAAAGCTGCACATTTCTGTACAGCAGGCAAATATTTTTCAGCATTATAAAAATAAACAAGCTTAGACAAGTGAGCGACTCACCACTGTTTGATGAGTGGCTCTAATGCTATAGCTCAATTAACCAGCATGGAGCAATAATAACCTCACAAGCAAGGAGAAGCATCTTTCTTTAGCTTGTGAAACTAATAGGAATGTGAGAGTCCCTGTGAGGACAGCCTGTGCATACATGCCCAGAATTACTGCTTAGCCAAGGAGCTAATTATCTTATGCATCAGGTGGGATGGGAACAGGTTCACCACCTCAACAGAGCTGGAGGACAGTTAAGCACTTTCAATTTTACTCCTAAATTTTGTGTCACTCATACACAAACCATCCAGTGACACACTTCAAATTCCAGCAGACAATTTTGCGAAGTAATTCTGTGTTTTTCTTAAAAGATGCGCATATGAGACTGTTTATCCTGGTTGGCAACAAGTGATGGAATGTTATCAGCTAGATGAAGTCTTAGGTTGGTTTTTTAGGTCCAGAGTTATCTTCACACTGTAACAGAGGAGGGAAAGAAAGGACTGGGGCTCTGAGGTCCCCGGGCAATGGCAGAGAGCAGCTCCCAAGCTGAGTCACCCATGGTTAATAAAAACACGCTGCTGCTCCATGGCCCACACAAACCCCAGCAGGCTGATTGCCTGATCCTGCAAAATTCACTTAACCTGAGTGTCTCTACCATCACTGGAAACACGGCTGTTCTGCACACACACTCACTTTGAAGTGGCTGGGAGCACCAGACTCCCAAGGGCGAGGTCCCAAATCATTTAATGAATAGTGCAGGTTATCACTGAATGCTCTTTGTTTCATTTCAGTCCTACCCAAGGAGGAGGAAGAGAGAGAATACACAACTAGGATAGTCCTTGGGAATAAAGGTTCCAAACATCTGATGCCAGCACCCAAACCTGCCAATGCTGTGATAGTGTTTTAGCACCTGTTCCTAATCAGGAGATTTCAGACTCCAACCATAAACACCTCCCCAGCTTCCATTCAACCCTCCTGTCCCTGCTTGCCCCGATCTGCAGCCTGTGGCTCAGGTGATCTCGGCGGGTGGCACTGAGCAGGTGCATGGAACAGAGCCAACATTACTCATCTTAATACCAGAAGGCCAGAGTCACTGAGCAAACAAGAAAAACTTCCTTCTTTTAATGAAAAACAAGAACAATGTCACCCGGAGGGGGGCAAATAATACACATACCCATTATATTACATCATCGGGCAACTGCAGACAGAGGGCAGCACAACACCCGAAGGCTGATCACAGCTCTAAACAACTCTTGGGGCCAAATCGAGTCCACCTGAGCAAGGACTAGAACTACCTCAACCACAGCCACTAACCCTTCTATTCAAACTCTCATGGCACTGGAATCTGGGCACAGAACAGCACAAGAAAGACCTGAAGAAAAAGTAGCAAGTTGCTCAGACTGGATTCAGATAAGTCAAGACATCAACATAGGAAAACCCTCTCTAAATAACAACTCTGAGGCAAAAACTGAAAATACCTTACTTGACCTTTGAATTACTGCTCCCTCACAAAAAAGTATCAATTCTTTCACAGGGAAGTTCCTATAATCTTCACCAACATAATTTAGGTTTTATATTACAAAGAGGGGGGAGGGGAAAGAGAAGAACAAACACTTACAAAGCCCAGTATAAACAGGAATGTGTCATGGCTTTTAAGCATTTTGAGAAGAATGTTATGGAATTTCAAGTTCCTTCATAAATTTTTAAAAGTCACTGGGGCACGAGGATTTATTCTGAATATACCAGTCTAACAGCAAAACCAGTCCAGCTGTTCTTATTGGTTTATATTTCTACATGAACACATCACACCATTCAGTTACTTAAACTGTTACACAGCACTACCCAACACTGCTCACACATCTGCAGAGACACAACTCTTTAGGGGCAGGAATTTCTCAATAATTAAAGGCAAGCAATGGGACCTCTGCTACTAACTCCAGAAAGGCTAAGATCTCACCTTTTAGATGTCTTCTTGCTAAAACCAGCTCCAATTTGCACAGGTTTAGTCAGAGGACTGCCTCCCAGCACAGACTGAGCAAGATTCATCTGCTCCAAACTTCACAGATTTCCAGTAATTATCCTTGAGGAATTGCTGTAAACCCAAGACGCAATTTTGGTTCCACACCAAGTTTTGTTTTGTCTCTCCCGAATGCTCCACTCCTCGCTGCTGCTGGCACTCAGGCAGTGCCCTCCTTCTGTTGTCAGCAGCCCCTGTTCCACAACTATCCCAACTATGCCTCAGCACCATTTTCATTGCATTGTGTGGTTTTTCCATTCCTTCCCTGATTTAGTCCAGGCCTCTCCTCGGGGCTCTCAGATAATGAAAACCATGTGAGAGTAAAATGTAATCTTCAAACACACAAACCAGTTTCATGTACATTATCAGAAGGGAGCAACATGTTGACAGTGTATCATTTGTCCCTATTGATAGAAACAGGCTCTTTTAATTGTTGAGATTAAAAAAAAAATTCGAATCACTATCTACATTAAAAGTAAAATCAAATTTCAAACCTCAAAGCTTAAGTAGTCCTGAAAACAATGGCAGTAGAATCTCCAAACAGACATATCCACTTTATGTTACTTTAAGGTAGTTTTTCCTCATGCCAGTTGTGATATCCTGAAAACCTATATCATAAGTTGACATAAACAAAAAACACAGGTGGAGAAGGATGCAGAGAAGAAAACAACCACTATGGTCTAACTTTAGAATGGAATTTTCTGGCTTTTTCTAGCAATACCATAATTTAAACTATTTTAAGCCCCCATATGGAGAAGCTCTTCTTTTATTTCACAAAACAGTTTCACAGAATTTAACAAGACCAGTCACAGAATCTGGAAATCAGGCAAGTATGGCCCCTCCTTTTGTTAAAGGGTTGGGGGTTTTTTCTTTATAAAAAGGAACAGTTAAAATTCCTTATCAGATGACAGTCAGCCCAACAGAGCTGGCAATGCTCCTTCTGAGATGCTGTAGCTCAAGGAAGGGAAGACACCCACTGCAGGAGTGGGACAGCCAATACAACAAAGAGATCTCAACGGGTGCTATGGGTTAAAAAGATAAAATAAAACACAACAGAAGATCCAGACCACCGAACTTTTAGAAAGGAATGATTTTATAAAAGTGGTTTTGGTGTTGTTCTTTTATCATAACCACCTGGGTTTTTCATGTGCACCTTGAAAAAAAACCTTTAATTACTTCTAAGATGATTAATTGAACCTCACCACCACTGGGAGGAAGATATTACTGTATTACTTTTAGCACAGTGGTGACTGCCTAAGTCCTGGCCTACATTTATGCTTTTTGTTGCCACAACTATGTCGCTCTGGGAATTGATTTCTTTCAATGTAACTATTCCAGCAACCACTCTAAAGCAGAGGCAGTTACAGCAGGAAATAATTGTTTTTAGGTATATTGCTTAGGAAACCTTGTGTAAACCATACCAGCACAACTTCTTCCTTGCTAATATAAACTTCACCACTACTAGAATGATGTTCTGTAATAACTGGAGTAGCAGAGATAGATCCTGCCCAAATGCTTTGGATCGAGGACGTTGGCAGCCCAGAACTTGTGCAAGCAGAAGGCAGGAGAACCTTCTGAGTGTCTTCTACAGCTGGAGAAGATACTTCTGCAAGGTATCCCCAGCAGCTACAAGAAAAAAAATGTAGAGCCACACAATATTCCCCTACTGAACAAAATTAACTTTAACAAATGCACAGGAACCACATGAGGTCAAATCCAACATGATGAACCTGATCTGCATTCCACCATTTTGAGGCTGCTCCACAGAAACACCCCTTCCAAATCCACCGGAGCAGTGTGTGAGGGGGCCAGTGGTCATTCACACACAGTTTCTATTGCCATCTCTTACTTTCCCAAATGAGAAAGGTACTCATCTTTCTCCTGTCGGTAAATCCACTCTTTTTCCCACGGAAGCTAAGATTTTTAAAATTTTTTTATTATTTTTTAAAAGAACATCCAAATGCTCCACACCCAGTCCCAACTCAACAGCAAAGCTGCTTTTTCCCATGTAACTCTGAAATGCTTTTTTCTGTCTGCTCTCCACAGTTCCCTGATCTTACCCAAAGGAAAGGTGAAATAGGTTCCGTAATTGCTCTTGGTCTTTTTCAGCCTTCATCATTCTACAATAAAAAGTGTTCCACACTTGTTTTTATACAATATGAATATCAGCACCCAGCAGTGATGATTTCGGAAAATTCCCTATGACCAATTCCAGCACCTCCACAGGCCGTCCCAGGATCCCAGACTGGCTTGGGCTGGAAGGGTCCCTAAAGCCCAGCTCATTCCAACCCCCCATCAAGGGCAGGGATGTCACCTCAAACTCATTTAAAGTTCTGTGTCTTCAGAAATACGGAGAAGGTTTCAGCTTCATTTCTTTTCAAAAAGACATGGGGAAAACTAGGAAGACACATTTTCCCATCCTGTTTTCCCCAAGACCCACAACAAGATGGGCTTGCCCTACTATGAAGTAATCTGCATTGTTTCAGCTGAACACAGAACCACCAAATTAGGAGAGGAGGAAAGGTCCACCAAACCCTGATGGGAACAAAGTCACTGAAATGTGGAATTGCTTTTCTTGAGGGTTACAGTAAATAATCCTAAGAGGTGAAATAATTCTTTTAAAAAACAAGTTGTGTTGAGACACAAAACATTTTAAAGCAAACAAGTATTACTGCAATACAACTTTTAGACAAGGTCTTACAAATGCTAATTCATTAAATAAAATCCTAAATTAACTTAATTCATAAACATTCTTATAAGAGAACCGTTCAACAACATCTTGGCCTACAATTAGACACTGTAAGTGCTTTCCTAATACAAACAGGCCTTTAAGAATCAATTTTATTAAATCAGTGAACTTTTTTGTCATTTAAACAAAGTGTGGTTCTATATTGTAACCAATACTGATGAACCTTACACAGCCCAACAGTAGTTAATAAGGAAAATTACCAGAGGCCTCTCCAAACTCCCAAAGAATTTCAGATATTTAGTATTTTAAAAACCTAAAAGTTTATTTTAAGTTGAGACACAACCAAATAGACAGCAGTCATTCTCAGAGAGGATGAAAAATTAAAAAAAACAAGTATGAATAGCAGCATTTATATGTGAATCCCTTTAGCAGGAGCAAGAACGCAGACTGCATGCCAGTAAAACAGGAGACAACTCATCCATTAGAAACAAGAGGGAGCCCTCACTTCTCCACAAATATGGTAACTGCTCACAAAAAGGGATGACACATCCAACAACCACCATGGTGCCCAGGCACCACAGGAGACTCCAATACATGTTCTTCCTTCAATTGAGCTGAGCACCTCACATTAACCTCACTACTCCCCCAAGACAAGATTTTAAGGCTTTGAGAATTTTGTTTCCACAGGCCTTTTTATTCTGTTCTCAGGAAGTTTTTTGTTCATGACTTTTCCTTTTCCATTCCTATTAATTCAT
The DNA here is from genome assembly GCA_013400695.1 of Neodrepanis coruscans. Taxonomy (NCBI): domain Eukaryota; kingdom Metazoa; phylum Chordata; class Aves; order Passeriformes; family Philepittidae; genus Neodrepanis; species Neodrepanis coruscans. Next base: position 52,651 of record VYZS01067558.1, on the reverse strand, counting down.
TTTTTCATTCCTCATTCACCAATTTCCCGCTGCCATCAAATGTCTCGTTTGCCCTGAACAGCCATTTACACACAGGTAACTTTCAAATATTTTCTTGTATGAAACATCACATCCAAGCATCTATGCAAACACAAATGTCATCAATCCTGAAAAATTTCTTTCACTTACAGGCAGAGCAAGCAAAACAGAAATATATTGCAGATTTAAAAACTGATTGTTCCTAGGAGCAATTTTAAACTATTATTCCCCAAAGTTGTTGAGATTTTTTTCTGTCTTGAAGATTACATTTCAAGACTACTCTGGAGAGCCAAGTAATATGCAAGACTTGCATATTTGCTGACTTTGGAGTTCTCCCTACAGTCCATTATTTTCACATGGATACAATTTCAGCATCAGATCTGTCCAAAGCATGAACCAAGTACTTTGGCAGAAGCTGAGGGTATGGCCAGAGTGAGGAGGGAGGCTGCAGTGCACAGTTCTTTCCGTGGCCAGCACTGCACACCAGAGCTGTTTGGGAATATGCTCCTTCCTGTCTAAAAGGGTTTAACAACCAAGGAGCTCCTGGAGCCAAACTAGACTCACAGGGCACCTATATATGCCTCTCTCTCATAAAATACAAGTATTTTAAGTTTCCAATATGGTGATGCTACCACATAGGGGGCACAGGCAGAGACAGAAGATCAGGCACAAGTGTAGATGGAAGTCTAACTGAGAAAGTAACTCCTCATCAGAAAGTAAGAGAAACAAAGAATTCCTGAAAGCAATGAGCTTACAGAAATGGGTTGTGGCCCATATCCAACACAACAGACTAAATCACTTTGACAAATCCTCTAGTGCTTCCTGAAACTGTATAACCCCAGGAACAGGCAATTTGGAACACTTCTATGAAGAACCAGGAGATCCAAGTCTTCTCTTGTATTTCAGGGGACAGAAGAGGAGAAAGAGAGCCTTGAACCTTATTGCCAATCACCAAGGCTGGCTGTTCTCACACTACTATAAACATTTGGTCTCCATGGAAGGGGGATACCCAGCAGAAAACATTGGCAACCAAGGACATTCCACTCTCACTATATTGTCAACAATAGCAAGGAGAAAAAACAAAATCCACAAGGATTAGGAACCCTATGAAAGGACTTCTTTAAAAGTGAGTGTCTGAAAATACCTTGAAATATGGGAATGTGCAACAACAGTCAGATGGGGGAAATCAGGCATCTTATTTTATTCTGAAAGCATTTACACTTCAGCTCAAAGTGGGAACATCTATTAATCCAAGAACCTTTTGCCAAGAACAAGGTCATTGTTTTCTTTTTAATTCAGAACAGAATCTAGCACACAGCATATTCTGCATCTCATCATTTACAGATGTTTGGAGCCAGGTTTTAGTTTAATACATACTCTGAACATGTAATAACTTTCTTATATTGGGCTTTGTCTTCCCAGCAGGGGACAGCTCTGCAGCTCTTTAAAAGCCATCAGTAAGAATGAGGCAAGAACTGCACAATGGAGTTCTGCCCCATGAGGGGTATGAGTAGACAAAATAATTCACAGCTATAAGTATTTATACTTTAACATAATCTTAGACTGTTGATAAATCTAAAGACCTATCTCTGTGTATACATTAATACATTAACAACCTAAACTTACATCAGATTTTGCTCCATGTTAAGAAAATAAGGCTTTAATGGGCTCAAATTTCACTTGAGATGTTCACTCACTGCAGTGACAGTGAGCCCCAGTCACAGAGCAAGGCACCATTTTGCTGGGCCCTATAAAGAATTAAAACAGTGCGAGTTGTTTTATCAAGAAAAAACACCACAACAAAAAAACGAAACAAAACCAAAAAACCCAACCATGACGCATTATACTGAGCTGGAGACAAAAGGAAGACAGAGAAGTGGGAGAAGCATTTATGCTTTGAGAACAAATTCTCAATTTCACTGTCATGGTTGGGAAAACGCGGCAGTAAAGCAATGCAATCTTATCTCTAAACAAACAAAAAGATTGATCAGTCTGCTGATGCAAGACAGACTAAAGAGAACAAAAAACTATTAAATTATCTCCACCTCTGGGATTCTGGCTATTCTTTTGCAAAGTGAATGACTTATGCTAATCAGGGTGCATCTGAAATGCATCATTCAAGCCTTCTCATACAAATACAGTTCTTATTTATCCCCAAAGATCCCCACCAGCTGGCAATGTTTGCATACAATGTTAAACCCAACCTCAAGAGCCCATGCATTACGAGTTATTTTACACTTAAAAAAACATTAGTTCCCTTCCCCTCCCTGTTCTCCAAAATGGTGTATCCCACGAGAAGGATTTTAGTGGAATTCAACAATAATACACTGTTACTATCTAACTTCCTCTAGCACAAAAAAGTTACAAGTTTTCTGTTGTTTGGTGAGATTTTTTTTCCTCCTAACTGTGCTTTTCCTAAAGAACGTCTTTGGGGAAGAGACAAAAGGACTTGCACCAATCCCCTCTATATGAATCAAATATTTATGCTATGCCCTCTTGAAGTACTTTCATGTAGTAACCTATGGAATGTGCTCTCCTGACCTTAACACTCAAGCACGTCTAAATCAGCTGCCCTTTGAGCTGCATTACAGACTGCTGAGAATTTTTATACATTTGTATCCCAGCACATGAAAACCTTGTTGCCCAGCTGTGCTATTCCCTGCTACAAAGGGTTAGTCCAAAACTGCTCCAGCCTGCTCCAGGGAAGAGGAATACTTTGATTCTCACAGGTTTATGGCACAATCTCATGGTGTGTGTCACCATGAACAGGCAGAATGTTGAACCACACTATCAGTACATGAACCAGCACAATCTAAGGAAGCGTCATACCAAACCACGCTACAACGATGAGGTGCCAGCACCACCCCAATCCCATGTCCCACTAGCTGGCCCATTTTGCCCACTCCACATTCCCAGCTTCCTTTCTGCCTCCAGCCTCCTCCTCAGGGCAGGCAGCATTGCCTGTAAAACATCTCCAGAATCAGAAAGACAAAGGCCTTGGGGGAACACCAGGCACCCCCTTCACTCCATCTGGAAATCCCAACCTTTTCTTGAAGAGAAAGAAATCACTCTGTGCTGTGTTTGTGGCTCCCAGGAGTGTTTTAAGGACTAAGGTTATGCTGCATAAAAAGAGTCCTGGAAGCAAAAGAGAAGGAGACCAAGTGTCCCAGAAAAACCTGCAACTTTCAGCTATGAGACAAATTTTTCCAGGGTCAGCTCAAGACCCTATTTCCCTTGAAGAGTAGTCACTGAGGTAACCCTGGTGAAAATCAGACTCAAAGATTTAACAGGGTCATGGTCCGATGCCCATGTTTTCATATCAGCCCTGAAACCCAACCTGAGGCTGCCTATCATGCACACAGCACCAACACAAGTATGTAAGGAAAGCTCAAGAATAGAGTACTTATGTTCCCACCCTGCTCTGGTAGAAAGGTTCAGTCCACAGAAAAAAGTCAAGGGTGGCAAAAAAAATGTGAGACAGCAGCCAAAACCTGTGCCATGCCCCCTGCCCCAGAATGGATCCTGGTCAGTCATCTGTCTCCTCACAAGGTGTCACACTGGCTGGGGCATCCCCAGTTCTCTGAGGGTCTGGCAGCTCAGGGCCCACTCACTTACTGCCTCTCCTCTAAGGCAGGAACAGGACAGCTTTTCCACTTTCTTTTCCCACAGAAATGTCTCCAGGGAAGAGGAAAGGGGGGGAAATTAAAAAAAAGAGGAACAAGGGCCAACACAGACTGATATGTAGCATTTCCTGTATCATCCACAGGAAAAACCCACGCAGTGGGGAAGATCTTGATGTCAAGTCTGGTTTCACCACATGAACAGGCAGTTCCTCCTGCTGGGGGATACTGTGTGTTTCCACAGGGAACAATATAATCCTCCTTGACACAAGGATTCCTGCTACCAGCAGATCCCTCCCTTTCAGGAAAGGCTGGTAATGATGAAACTCTGGCCATGGGGACAGGGGTATGTGGGTACAGAGCGGGAGAAGAAGGAAAATGAGGCAATCACAGAAGTATTATCACTTGTAAACAAGGACACTTCCAGCACTTGGCCCCTACAGAAAGAGGTATTCTGTAAATTATGTGCACGTCCCCACTGCATTTTCAGTCTTACTTTGAAAAAAAAATCTCAAAATGAAGAAAACATCTCCCCATACTCACTCTGCACAGTGCCAAGCATGTTTCTAGCCCTGTCCAATAATCTGTTAAGGCATGTTAATTATAGGTGCAACACTTTTACACTTTATGACACAGCAGTAAAGCACTTAATGTAAAACAAATTCCAGTGTGAAACAAGAAATCCCAATTGATTGTGGCAGCCCTGTTTGCACCCGTGGTACATAAAGGCACATATGTGCTCCTCCGTGGAGCCTGAGGAGCAAAGGTAACCTCAGCACGTGGATTACAAGCACAATGACTGCACCACAAGGAACAGGGCTGCTTTCAAACACAGCCTGGTACAAACTCACTTCAGCAACTTCCACCACATTTTACTCAATCCAGTTATCCACAAGTACCTCACTATTGATTTGTCAATTTACTACCAGTCCTACTGGACAAACCTATTTTTTTTTTGCTTGCAAGAATTTTGCAAGATGAAAAGTAAACTTTACAGGAGAGAGAAGTCATGGGCAAAAGCTGACAGAGATCCAGCCTAACTCTCAGGTTTAGTCTGAAGAATGAATGCCGACTCCCTTGAGCCATGAGCACATCTCTTACCTACTGATCTGCTGAAGACAAAAGGGTTTTCTTCTTTTCAGAAACTGGACACTTGTAGCTCGTTGGGTCAGTCACACAAAGCTTCCCTGCTGCCAAAGGTATTCTTTTTCCCCTCGGGTTTTTGTTGTTGCTGTTTGGTTTTTTAACCCAGAGAGTAAAGGGCAGAACAGTGGATTCTGCAGGGGCAAAGGGTTGAATTCGAGATTCAACAGGCTGGAGAACTGCAGAGCTCTCTCCAAAAGATGCTGTATTTCAAGGCGCTTTCATTTGCAAATCTTTCTTCATCCTCAGTGTCAATAAAACTGGAGGAGGAGGAGTAAATTTTTTAACTGCAGGGAAAAAAAATGGATTCCACAGAAAGAGGAAATGTGATACGAACTGGATTTGTGGCTCGACTTTTTCTTTTATTAAAAATAAATATACTTTCGGGCCGACAATCGAGATGGGAGAGCAAAAATCCGATACGGTCAGCCAGGACCTGCCCGCGGTGCCTGGGAGGAGGATAGCGGTACCTCGAGAACGGCGGAACGAACAAAAAGAAGGGAACGTCCGCGTCCCGGTGGGAGCGGCGCCGCTCGCTGTCAGTGGCAGCGCCGCCCGCGGCACACGCGGCCCCGGCAGGGCAGTGCGACCGGCGGCATCGCGGCCCGCAGGCTCCTCTCGCTCCTTCTCCGCGGTTACCTGTGCGCAGCGGCGGCGCCGGGCTCACACACGGCGGCACGGACGGCCCCGGAGCAGACGGGCGGTTCGGCTCCTTGCGCAGCTCCGGGCGCGGGCGGCCCGCGGGAC
>VYZS01067558.1:21943-46845 GCA_013400695.1 Neodrepanis coruscans | reverse complement strand
GGGGCACCTGTGGGAGCATCCACAGCACTCGGCCTCCACAAGCCACTGGAGTGAAGCAGGTTTATACCAATGTACACTGGCCAAGGACCTGACTCACACGCTTTTTGCTGGCCAAATGCTGAAAATAATTGAAAGTGCAGCAAGAACTGATCATGACTAACTGCACTTAGGCAGGATATTAAAGGACTTCCCCGTATGTAATGTTCTGCTTAAAACCAAAATGTACATCACATAATCTTCCAAGGCTCAGTCTATCCTAACAGTAATTATCCACAGACCTCTGCCACAGCTGGATCAAGTGGTCAGTGTGGGAGGAGGAGATAGAAGAGACTCCAGTTCTTTTCCCCAAAAAGGGGATTTTGCTGTGTTTCAGCACTTTACCACATGATAGAAGATGATGGCCACGTTCAGAGATGGCTTTTGTTTAAGGTTTTAAAGCCTGGAATCATGTTGTAGAATTTTAACTTCTAAAATAGTTCAGCTCTAAACATGTCACAACCTTTAAAGCAAAGCATGAACATATCACCTTTTGTGCATGTTCCCCCACTCAAAATGTTGATAAAAATGTTGATAAAAAGAAAAACTTACGCCAGTCTCCCTCTTTTAGAAGATCTAACAGCAGCTGGTAATGACAGTAACACTGCCAGCTCTGCAGTGGAACCAGCTTCTGCATCAGAGAGGCAAAGCTCTTGTTCTGAAACGGAGTGAGGAACATCAATTTCTCCTCACCCCATCCCTGTAATCAGTGAAAATCCCCAGCATAAACAAGGCTGAGATAACAAACTAGTCCTTCAGTTGGGACTTATTTGTGTACAAACAATGGTATCTTGCCTTTCTCACAGTCCACCTACAACTTTGGCATACAAAGCACTCAAATCGTCCCCCACTGAGGTTACTCCTGTCCCGAATTTGGGAGGAGGAGGATCTCCCAGTGACAGCTTTGACAGCTTCCACTTGGCTCCTGGTCACTAACTTGGGAATTCAAGAAAGACTGAAACAAAAAAATATAAGGAAGCTGTCACGGTGTGTCCACAGCTGATTTAATACATAAAGGCCTGACCATGCAAATACAGAGGCCATTAAGTAGTCCCAGTATGAGAAGGTGTGGCTGTAAGATGGCACCAGTTTCCAAAAGTGTGAAAAGTGCAAAAACCAGCCACATGTCAAATCCTTGCACTGTGAAATTTGGCCTTCATGTGAGAAGACATGACATGATTCAGTCATTTACCTTTTAATTGCTCTATGCAAACAAATCCTTTCCAACATTCCCAACTCTTAACACTGAAAAGAAGCTCTAGACAAAAATTCAAGAAGTCAAATTGTAGAAATCCCAAATGCACCACACATAAACGTATACTTTTCCCCCTCATAACTGACATTCATCCATGGGAACATTTCACTGGGACAAATGTAGAAACACACGTGTAACCACCTCGTTAACATCCTATAACCTCACAGTTTGCAAACGCCAAAGAAAAAAGGCAAGACAGAAGGAGCTACTGCAGCACATATCTGCTGGATGCTGTGGGGTAGAGTTGTAAGGGAAACATACAGCTACAGCACGCAGAAGAGTTACAGACTGTGCCTCAGTCACACATCCTGTCTCCCTCCCACGTGCTCGAAGAAAATATGGGAGTAAAGAGAGAAGGGAGAGCCATCAGGAGAGCACAATAATTTTCTCATGCAGGCACTGGGAAGCAGCAAGCCTTGTCCGAGGCGTTAACCTCAGCTCCTCTGACACTGTTCATTCCAGGAGCACTGCTCATGTTTAACCCACACAGTTGGAGGTACCAGCATTACTGAACTGCAAAAGAACAAAGCTGCGTGAAATTCAAATTCTCTTCCTTACAATATTCTCCCCCCATATCCTCCCTTCACCCAGCTCCCGCCCAGTGCAGTCCTCAGGAGCTCCAGCACACATCTGAACGGCTGCCAGAGGAGGAAGTGAGCAGTTTCCATACACACATCACGCCACAATGTGGGATTTCAGGAAACAACACAAGAAAGGGTTCCTAATAACTGTTCCAGCGTATCAGCCCAATTTATGCAATCATGCAAAGGTCACAGCAGTTGTGTTAAAAAGCACAAAAGAGAAATGCCACAACGACAACTAGTTCAAGGCAGAAAAATAAATCTTGGGCTTAGGAAGTGTTTGGATGACCTGGAATTGCTCCACCTACAATTTTTTTAAGAGGTTGTCCTTCACATTCTTTAAAATTCCTCCATCTTAAAGTTCCTCCCTCCAGGAATTGCTGTAACTCTGCTGCCCTTTGTCCCCAGCAGCTGGAGCTCAGGAAGCTGCTGATATCATCCCTCCTGTGCAGAGACCCCATTGCTCAGTCTGGCTCCCGGTCTGCAGAGAGGGGCATAAATTAATTTCCAGATCTCTGATCTCAGGCCAGTTTAACAGAGCCTTTCTTCTTGCACAAAAATAAAACATTAGCAGGGCTCAGAAGTGCCATTTAGCTCTTGGGACCAGGTAGTACATCCCCACCACCAGCAAAACGGGGGTTCTTTGCCTTGTCTGTAAATATGTTTTTGGGTGAAATAAGGGCCCTATAGTAAATAGACAGTAAGAAATAGTAAAAAAGACTAAGAAGAGGAGGTAAGGATGTTTATCTGGTGAGCAAGAGCAAAGAATAGGCATTTCTGAAAAGGGAGATTTTATTTCTTGTCATAGAAGCCAAAGTCATAGAATCACAGAATGGTTTGGAAGGGACCTCAAAGATCATCTCATTCCAACTCCCTGACACGGGCAAGGACACCTTCCACTAGACCAGGTTGCTCAAAGCTCCATCCAACATCACCTTGAACACTTCCAGGTCAGTTTGACAGATTCATTGAAGAAAAAGACACAAGTGAACAAATACCTTAGGGGATACAGACCAAAACAAAACTAGAAGATTTCAAAATCTGGTAAGAAGCACAAGAAATGTATGGAGAAGGCACCAAGGTACAGGAGTGGTTTGTCCAAAGTCAGTTCAGTCTGGACTTGGAGACTCTCTGAGAGCCAAGGGCACAGGCCCTGTCCTGCTGCCCACAGGTACAGTGAGCTTGGACCTGCAGCACTGCAGCTTTTGCTGCTGTTTCACCCACCTGCCTTAAACACCCAGTGCCTTCAGTGTGGCCATGGCCATTTTTAAGTCATCTGTAGAGGATTTGGTGTTGCTGTTACATCAACCCCTGAGCTATAACAAAGCCTGAAAGGATCCTTTGGGTTCTGCCACTGGATACAGCTGGAGACCAGCTATGATTTCTGAAGAGAAACAGAATCAACCTGACAGACATGAGACTGAGGCATGAATTATATGTAAACCCAGTTATCATTCCCCAAGATGGCAATGACCAACTGCACCAGAAATTAACACCATGAAACTTGACATGCACAGAATCACTAGAAAAATTCTACTTCTCAAAACACACACGCAGGACTAGTCACACACTACGAATTCCTCTGGCCTTCACTGAGTAATCACTGTGTCTTTCTACACAAGTGTATTCTTTTACAAATTACATATAATCCAACTTTGATGACCACATAACTTCTGGGATGGAAGTAATTGATGCAGAAACTTTTGGATAGACAAATTAATATCCTGTCTACAGTGTGATTTACAATGTAACATAGATCCTGCTCAGCTAAGGGTTTGCATGCTACTGTGTGGGAGGATTTTTAAAAGTATATCAGTTTGGGAGGTACCTCTAATGGAGTGTAACTCAAATGCAAGGTGATTCCTGGGGTGAAGACAGGGCCGGCACAGGAAGGGGGAGACAAAGAACAGCTTACACAGTGAAACTGTGAAACTGAGGTCAGCAGTGACATGTCACCCATGAGGTTATTGATCAGGTACCACCTGTAAGGAGAATTATTCTAACTGCTGAAGCTTGGCCTCCTTCTATGTAGAATTTCAGAAGAAAGCCATGTAACCAGAAGAGTGATAAACAACTGCCAAGTATGGAAAAATAAATGTTTCAGCCTTGCCCTAAACACATTTACACCCCGTGTCCTACAGCTAAATCTACTTGGGGCAAAATAAGGGCAGCAGGGTTAGACTGTACCAAGGGATTTCCCTACAAAACACTATTTTTCTCCCAAAGAGGGACCAGTAGGCCTTTAACTGATGTCTATTAGATGTTAACAACCTTGATGTAGGCAAGCTGATCATCTCCTTCGCTTCTCTGCATTTCTGCCTTCTATGTCTCCTCAAAATCTGCTGAAATGAATGAAAAGATTCCTTCAACTTCCAGATCAGAATGAACTTTAAGAGTGAGGCATAGAGGCCCTGGACTTTATTACAGCATTTGTTTGCCTCAATAACTAAAGAATATATGACATTACAAGAGAACAAAATGCACAGCAGATTCTGCAGCAAAAAAAAGACTTAATCCGAGTATTGCAATGACCATAAAGACTAAGAAGGGACAACCATAGTTGATTTAAACCACAAAGCACAACCTCTCCCAATTCTCCTGGCCTTATAATGGGCAACTGTGTTAATAAATACCACAGGGAAGGAGAAGTGCTTTTTGGTTTAAAGCTCTTGCAACTAATTTTTAATGCTGATTTCAGAAGCAGACTCAGAACTGAGAAATGAAAGAGGCCCAACCAAAAGTAATCTTTGGCTGGAAACAAACTTCCACGGCCTGGCAAGTTTAAAGGTATGGCCTCAGTGAAACACTGAGTGCCATACAATGCTAGAGCTCTACCATCTTCCCCCATTACAGAGAAGCTGTATTGAAGAGCAAACAGTTTATTTTGAATGTGAAAGTAAAGAAAAGAAAGGAGAAGTAACTTTACGTACAAAAAAGGTCAAATGCATAGGCATAAAATGGATTCATTTCTGTTAAACAACTGCTTCAAACAGTGGCAATCAGGATTCTTCTGAACACTGTTATGTTCCTACAAACAACCCTGTAGTAAGCTACAGAAACATTGATAATTAGAGACAGAAATATGTCAAGTTACAGATAATTAATCAACATTTCATTTTCACATAAATGAAAAACTAGAAATAGAATTATGGAACAAAATCTGATTAGATTTTACAATCAATTTCAGAAGCTGCTGCCACATTATGGAAGAACACTAGCACTCCCTGCTGGCAATCTTTGTTCAATAGTTATTGAGAGAAAAATGAGCAGTGAAAATGCTTTATGTTCTTTATATGAAATGTTTTTTGTTTTAAATGGATGAATAATTAGATCCCTATCAATTTGGCAACTAGCAACTCTAGAAGCTATGAGAAATCATCATTCACTGGAAAAAATCTCACTGTCACAAATAAACATCTGATTCAATGCCTCTCTCAGCAGAAACCACTTTTGTGGTGCTTTCTGCAGAACTTCTGTAGCACAAAGATAAACTGGTGTGAGAAATTCCCATGATGCCAAAGCCCTTGGCTCCACCCTGACTCTGCATCAATTTTAGAGCTATGCCAAGAAAAACAACTCTCCTTAAAAAAGACATTTTCCCTGACAGGAGTCACAGTGGAAATGCTGCTGCTGCTTTAATCAAAGCAAACCTGCCCCCCACCCTGTCTCTGTTCCACCATCTGCCAGGAAATTGTAGAAGCTTTGATTCCCCCTCCCAGAGATGCACCCAAGTCTTGTCCACACCTCTCCTGGATTACCTCACCACATCTGAGCCAGAGCCTGCACAGGGACAAACAGACCAGCAGCAACAAAATCAACCCAAAGCCAAGTCCCCAAGTGACAGCTGTCCAGTTCCCAAACTGTGCTTAGCTCAGGCATCAGTAAGGGTTAAAAACCAGCCAACTGAATCCACATGCAGCCCATGGAAGTGTGGGAAACAAAAGACATAATGTTAAGGACAGAGTATTCATTAAAAAGGGGCTCAAGTTTCTTGGCTTTTGCCAAAGGATTCCCAAAGGACATTTTTCAAGGTAGCTTTTTGTTCTCTAGTTTTGAGTGTAGTTGTGGAAAGGCATCATACTCCCTAGTTAACCAACTAAAGCTCAGTATATATTGACTGGTTTAAAATAATTGTCTTTTTAATTCCCTGGAGGCAAGAAAGGAAAGAAATGTCAGAAATGGGGATTTTCTGCTGGGCTACAGTGGGATTTGGATCAGCGCTTTACCTGTCAAAGCTGATCTAAAGTCCTCAGACACCTTCACAAATATTCATTTACACTATAGCATTAAACACATAAAGAAATCCAGCATTTACAAACCAAAATACACAAGACTTCAGAATGCAGCCCTATGAACTTGGGTCAGAGTAAAGCCATACCACAGCTCTGCACAGCTGGGGCTGGACCTGCCATCCCAAGGACCTTCCAATATGTACAAAACACCCAGGAACTTGTAAATGAGGATGGCCTCGAGTATTTGGGATGCTGAAGAGATGCGTTGGAAAAAGTCATTCCCAGGAAGGAGCCTGAGGTGTCCGGGTTTTCCACCTGAGGGCAGAGCCAGCCCTCTGGGCAGAGGGACACACCAGTGAATTACGTGGTGTGGGAGCAAGAGCTCCCAAAGACCCCTGGTGGGTCTGTGCTGCTCCATCACAGGGGAGACACCTGCAGCAAGACTGCAAATCTCCTGGGGCCCAGGGCCAGGATTCTGAAAGCAGCTCCATTTCTGGTAGGACATAAATATCTTAGGATCTGCTTCATTATGTCCCCATACATAAGTCAAATTTTGAAAATCTCACCTTTGCTTTTTTTAATTTTGGTAATCCTGGGGCTTAGAGGGGAACCGAAACACTGCTCAATCAAGAAAATGTAGCAATTAAGGTGATGTTCTAGAAAAAGCAGTTAAAATGGCAGGTCAGAAATTGAAAGCCAGGGTCTATTTCACTGTTTCAGTCAGCAGATATCTGTATATTAATGCAGCAAGACACTATTTTGACTATTTTTCTTTATAAAGTAAAAATTAGGAAGAACAGCTCCTGAATTAGAGAAACTGCAGAAATGGCTCAGAGCTTAAAAGGAATACACACAGTGGTAAAAATAAGTGAGTTTTAACATAGTCATAAGTCAAAGTCAAGAATAATTGTTTTAATGCATTCTGCTGCTGCTGAATCTCAAATTTAGAAGAGCTTACATCTGCTGAGAGTCCCAAGGAACTGTTTGAGCATTCAGGGATCACTGACACTTGGCAGAGTGGGACAGTGACAGCCAAATGCCAAGCACAGCTATAAAACATGGCATAAGGAACACTCCTGCCTAAGGGATTGGAGCAAGTTTCATGTTGTAGAAAAGGACAAAAGGCTAAAAACCTTAAGTTTGCTACTTTTCAAGGAAGTTAATATTGAGGACATGATATCACCCAGCAACAGGTCACTGATTTACAAGGGTGAGAAGATGCTCAAAGCCTTGAGAACCTGCGTAATTATAGGAAATGAACATGATTACTTTTTTTAATGTAATTAACTATACATGCCAGACTGCTCCTAAATATTCTCTTCCCACATTTGTACCCACACCTTTACCTTCATATCATAGGAATTCCATATTTAGCTCTGTCCCTTGATCATTAATGCAGACTCCTGAGCTTCAGACATCAAAGCAATGCACACCCAAGAGTCACAGGCACGGGACTGGGACATCCAGCCCTCCCTGTGCAGGAACCTCCACCTTCTGCTTGACTTCACTGTAAAAACACCTCCTTCTGCCAGGACCAGGAAATTCAGGTGATTTATGTAGGACTTTCCACAGTTTTAGTGGAACCCAATCCACCAAATTCCACAGAACAAAGGAACCCAATAGTGCCTCATCTCCTTCCACCTTCCAAACATTGGCAAATGAAAGGAAATGGGGGACAAGGGGAAGACGTGAGCAAGGGAAGAAACCAAAGGCTTCATTGTGTGGATATGCACTTCTCCAGGAGCCCTCTATTCTTCTCCCTCCCACAAGCCACATATGATAATGTTCTTAGGGAAACTGGCTCAACTGCAAAGCCTCACCCACACCACACTGATCATCACCTACAACAGTCATGGGTTAGTTTTATTCCTGATTTTAATTTTATATTTTTCCTTCCTTGTCCATTACTACTGTCTCCTGTTCTCACAGTCCCTCTTTCTGCTTCTCAAAATGTCTGCACTCCCTGCTCCCTTATTTCTGCAGGTTCTCCTCTCTCATCTGCAGCACATTTCCAGTACCACCAGCATCACTCAGAGCTCCAGTCACGCCTCACTGCTCAAAGCCTCCAGCATATGAGACTGAATTACAGCTCACACAACACAAATGAAGAAATTACAGCACAGATGTATCAAGATACAGGTTTCTCCAAGACCCTAAGGGACTTAGGGATTCATTTTAATGTAACTTGCAATTGGCATCCCTTTGAGTTACATTTGAAAATGACACCAGCATTCCCTGGCCAAGAGTAAGCCCCATCAAGATCAGGCAGAAAGGCAGCCTGGGCTTTTCCAGCTTTATTTGTAGCTGCTCTTACATCACCAACTTTCAAGGAAATTACACACCACCAGACTAACACAGCTGCAGTTTTTTTAATGCTGAGAAAGCTGCTACAGGTCAGCAGATTCAGGGATTTCCATCTACAAGATGGTCTGAGCCTGCACTAGTACAGTGGGAGAAGCTGTTGTAGATACACACACTTCAAAGTGCCTTCACCAGCCTCGTGATCCCTCATAAAACACTGGGCTAAAGCGAAGTACTGATGGTAGATGGTGTTACACAGGAAGGATTTACTTACTGAGAAGGTGAAATGTAAAGACAAACTCAGAAATTTCTCTGCCTAATAAGAATGTTGCAATTAGGTCATTGCTGAACACTGGTAAGCACAAATCAAAACAAACACATTCCCACAGAGTAACTAATATGTGACAGCAGGTACCTGGAATGAGAACAGGGATTTCATCCATGTGGCCCTGCTGCTGAATTATGCAGATAAACAGTGGCCCTGAGACAGCCACCTCCCAGTGGGACACACAGGTGTTGGGACACACAGATACAGTTTAGCAATCCAGAGCCTAAATTCCCAAACAGGAAAGTTCCTGTCCAACTTTGATGAAATTGGACAAGGTGTTAAGAGCAAGTTCCAGGGTCAGAGTTCCATTTAGGTCATGGATGAACTGGATCCAGCCTATTTCTGCTAAAAAATTCAATTAGGTCTATGCCCAACCCTGCTCAGCCAAGGCTGGACATTTTGGTAAACATGAGACCTTTATCTAATGACAAGATAAGGGACTTCACTAGAACAGTCTCCAGACTGCTTTGGTCACAAACAGCCTGAACCCTGTCCCTCCCTGGGGTCCGGCACATGGAAGTCCCTGTTGCTGGGTCAGACAGGTCAGGAGAGGGAAGATTTCTGGGCTAATGGGATACAGGGAGATCAGGTTACAAGGCTGTGTGTAGAAGGTTCAATCAATGAATATTGAGATATTATCCAATTAATCGGATTAAAACCCTGGGATTAATACAACCCTGGGGCCAGACATTAAAAAGCAGAGACAAAAAGAATCTTCAGTTGTTGATTGTGAAAGAACCACTTCCCCTTTGCATTTATGCAAGGCTTAGCAGGTAAGTGTGCCTCGCTTAACTGAGAATTTTGCTTGCATTGTAGTATCCATATATAATTAAGCTCGGTAATGCTTTTTGAAAGGGTATATAAACTTTAACTGAGAAACAATAAACATCTTCAATTTCATCTGTCATCAAGTCCATATCATCCATACCCCACAGCCTTTCAACACTGCCTTCCTTCTTCAGTGTGGCAAGTGGGGATTTCTCTTAAATTGCACTCTTAATTATTTATGGCCTATATTATCTGCAGAGACTGCCCATAGCTTATGTCTTAATAAGGATAATTGGAATAATCATACTTTTACCTCTTTTGTAAAGCTCCTTGTGCTTTGCTGATGAGAAATGTTAAGGCAGGACTAGACGCTTGATGAAAAATTACCATTAAAAAGTGGAGTAAAAATGAACTAAAATGGAACTTGCTATTTTATACTGCATTAGGTCTGAATTGAGGATCACTTATTAGAGGTGACACTGAAAATTTTAACTGGAAAACTGAGATTGGGGATCTTCTTGAGGCATCTCACACACAAGTGTGAGTACCAGGTACCAGAGTCTGGGCCTGGATGCCGTGGGAAGCCCAAACAGCCCTCCAGGAGCCCGAAATATGGAAGTGCCTCACCACATGCTGGACATTCAGTCACTCCTTGGCTGGTTACAAGCAAAAGCAACTGAGCGTTTAAGATCACACAAGTTCCTGTGTCCACCACAGCTCCTCCACACTAAAAACTTGGCCTTCCAGCATTCACATTCCTCAAAAAGTAACCTGGAATTGAGGCAGATGAGATTTGACCCGCTTAGACCATGTGGCAAATGTCACGGTGAACATTTACAGCCCTACCTGACTCAGTGTAATGAGGAGCTCAGCCCTTCACCCCGCGGGCAGAGCTCCAGAGAGCAGCAAACCCAGAGCCCGGGGGGCTGACGGACCCCACGCTCCAGCAGGGCAGGGACACAGGCAAAGCCTTCAACTCTCTGGGAACCATCACCCGCCGACTGGCGTTCTGTTCTCCCAGATCACGGCAGGATTTGGAGACGTTCCTGCCTAATCCAGAGACTGGGCAGGTGCGGTGGGACCCTGTGGGTGTCCGAGGCCGGGACAGCGAGGGCAGAGCCGGGACCATCTCCTGCAGCGGGGGCAGAGGCCCCGGGCTGTGGCGAACAAAACATCCCCCTGGACTACCTGGGCTTGAAAATGGACCTGGGAAGGGGCACGACGGCTCTGCGTTCCCTGAGGACCGTCCCCAGCACCACACCCCGCCAACAGCCCCCACAGCCTCCCAGCGCCGCTCCCCCGCGGCCGGACTCGCCCCACAGCCCCGGGGGCTGCGGGATGAGCCACAGAACCGCCCCACACCCGCCCGGGAAGGAGGAGGCGATCTCCGTGAGGGCACCGGGGAGACTCGGCTCGCCTTGTCCGCCTCGGGAGGACGGTCCGGGCGGTGCGAGGGGGGCACAGCGCCCGCAGCCCCTCGGAGCGGCCTCGCCCGGCGGCCGCGGCTCCCGCGCCGCTCTTACCCCGCGGGCGCGGCCCCGGCGGCCGCTCCCTCCTCCATCCCGCCGGGCTGGCACGGCCGGCACGGCACCAGGGACACCGCGGGGCGCTTGGACTGCCCGCCCCGCAGCCACAGAGTAACTTTCACCAGGTGGCTGCAACTACGGCACCCGGCGTCCCCCGCCGGGCCCGGCTGCGGTGGCGGCCGGGAGCTGTAGTTCCTGCGCTCCCGGGGCCGCGGGTCGAGGGAGCCGCCTGTGGCAGCCGGGGATTGACGGAGGAGGAGTCACAGAACGAAGTAGGTTGGGAGAGACCTCTAAGATCACCAAGTCCAACCTGTAACTGATTACCACGTCGGTAGCTACACCAGAGGGCCACATCCAGTCATTCCTTGGACACCTCCAGGGATAGGGACTCCACCACATACGTCCCTGGGCAGCCCATTCCAAAGTTTAATCATCCTTTATGTGGACAAATGTCCAGCCTGACCCTCCCCTGGCACAGCCTGAGGCTGTGTCCTGTCCCTTGTTCCCCGGGAGCAGAGCCCGACCCCGCCCCGCTCCGTCCTCCTGTCAGAGTTGGAGGAGCCCGAAGGTGCCCCCTGAGCCTCCTTTGCCGCAGGATGAGCCCCCCCAGCTCCCCCAGCCCCTTCTCATTTGATTGACTCTCCAGGCCTTTCCCCAACCCTGTTCCCTTCCCTGGGCACGCTGCAGCCCCTCAATGTCCAGAACTGAACGCAGGATCTCAGGTGCCTCAGCAGTGCCCAGCACAGAGGGACAATCATTTCCCTGGTCCTGCTGACCACACTAATCCTGATACAGGCCAGGACGCCACTGGCTTTCTAGGCCACCTGCTTTTACTGTCTCTTCCACAATAGCACCATTCCTTGCCCTAGAAAGACTATCAAAAAAAGGCAATCAAAATGTAAAAGCCAAACTGTCAAAGATTCATGTTTAGAAAAGTTGCCATGTCAAAATAATTTAGGAAGACCAGTGTGACTCCAGAGGATATAAAATTTAATATGAAATCTCTAGCTGTCTTATAAATATTTTATCACTGCAATAGTCAGGTATTAAAAAGCATTAATAGTCAAAGATGTAAAAAAACCTGGAAACTCTGTCACTCAAGTAATCGGCTGCTTGTCATCAAGTGTACAGCTCTTGTGATCACATAGAGGCATTTCATCCACTTCTATTTACAACCCAGAAAGATGTATCTCTCTGGTCATGCAAGGTTTGCTGTGTTGAGCACAGAGAAGAGCACACAAAGCAAGCCATGTGGAAACAAAAGGACATTTCACAGATGTGCGTAGGAAGCACCCAAAGTCAGGTGGAAAAATGCTTTTAATCCCAGAACATTATTACTCCTTGCTGTATTTGACAACACATATCTTTGTTTTGTTACTTTTGATGAAGAGAGGAAAAAGCCAGCAGAGGTCATGGCCACACTGCAGATTCCACTGTAAACACCCAGAAAGGAGAGATGGAGGAAAAGTCTGTTATTGCTCGGTGGGAATGCAGCAGCATGGGGTGTAAGAGCGACACAAAAACGGGCTGTGCTGTCACGAGGCCTTGTTTGCCAAAGCCAGATAAGGAGGATGTGTTACAAAACATGGTGGAATGATTGTTTTTGTCGCTGAATTTCCAGAATCCATAGTCCTTCTGTGGCTGACAAACTCTCGCCTTTCTCTGCCTCATTCCTGCAGCTGTCAGGGGTCTGCACCCCTGCCTGGAGAATACGAGTACAGCAAGCAAGCTCTCCTGGCAAAAACCTGCATCATTCATGTGCAACCAGACAATGCTTGGGAGTTACAAAGAAGGGGAGGAAAACGAAATCACAGCACTGCAGTCATTTGCATTATTTCTCGTTTCTTTGCAATACTTTTAGCTTTAAACAATTCTACAATAGTATAATTGTAGCAACATATATTTCAACCTTACTGGGTTTTCATTTGCATCCCACCATGGCCTGGTAAAACCTGGCAGAGGCTGTGTCTGTTTTATCACATGCTTTCATTTTGTTCTGGTAATACAACATATGCAGATAGAAATTGCCTTAAAAGCATAGTCTGTGTCACGGCCTTGCTACTCAGAGACTCCCTCCATGGTTCATCCTGTCTGCTTTATACTGTGCAAAACCTCACGGAAATCAACACCACCACTGCTGGGGATTCACTAGGAACCAGAACAGGGTCTCACTGCTCCACAACACTTTTCTTGGGTCCAGCAGAAAGATACAGCAGCAGTTCAGCTGGAGCACAGCTCCTTACAGCTCCTGGGAGCAGAGCTGTGACTGCCAACATAATCCCGACCACAGGGGCCAGGATTAATCTGGAGAAGCCCCAGGTTTGGTTTAGAGCAACCCTGTGCTCACCTTTGGTCCTGCAGCAGGCCCAGGAGCCATGAGAGCCAACATGGGAATCCCAGCTCTAGCACTGGAACCAGGCTGGGGGGCTCCACTGGCAGCACCTCTGGTTCTGTGACACACAAACCTCACTGTCCGACTCTGCAGTTCTACGACACCACTTTGAGTGTTTTAAGACCATAAACTTGAGCAAAGACTCATTACAATTGTTTGCCTGTGACTTCACTTTTGCCTCCTTATGTTTTCAAAATTCCCCCTCTGTTCACATTAAATACATGAGTTGCCAGTTGTCTACCGTGAGGCAATTGGTTCTCCAGGTGGGAAACACAAACTTGCCTTTTTTTTTTCCCACTTCCCTTCCCACCAAGTTCCCTTTGATGCTAATGGGGTGCTAATAGATTCAGTAGATAAAAATAAAAGGATATTTAGAAATTTTATAATTAGCACAAATAGGAAAATGAGCTCCAATTCCTGATGCTAGAAAGAAGATACTTGAATCCTAAAATCTGAAAGAAAGACAACATAGACACTGGGAGCACTTTAAATATGTTTATTCAGCAGCAACTACAACCGACCTCCAAAAAACTGGAGTCCCCTCTCATTTCTGAACCGTGTCAAGTGATGAAAATGCCTCTAAGATGGAAGCTGAACAGTGCACTCCTTTCTGAGATATATGTCTAACAGGGATTAGTTTCTTTGAAAAGGCAAAATATAAATATATACACTCTAAATTCACAACAATAGTTTAAACTCACTACATTAATTGAAGTGGGATAACAGTGGACAAACCCACATCATGTAAACTGCAGTCGGAAAACCTCTGCTCTCTCCTCCTTCAAGCCTGTCCCGTTTACATTCTGGGATGTGCCTCTCACAGAGCTGGAATACAGAAGCTGAAGTGTTGGATCTCAGGGGCTGTGCACAGGACGGGGTGTGGGGGCTCTGCTCTCTACACGTTGCTCAAGGCATCCACACCAGGAAGAACCTTCCCTGTGAGCAGTTAAAACAGACCAATTAAGAACCTCTCTGTGCTCAAACAATTAAGCTTTAGGCTTGCAACTGCAACATTTACAGGTATTTTAAAAAAGTAAATCAGAAATTATGGGTTAAAAATGGAAGAGCTTGGCTCCACATACACTCCTGTTGACAACTGTGGTTACATGGACACTGTTCCACACAGCAAATTCTCACTGCAGTCCTCAAATTCCCAGAGCACAGCTGCACTCAGATGTCAGCAGAGAGATTCCTAATGTACCCCAGCCATCAATCCTCAATTAACAGTAAGGGTACCTTTCTATCCAAGTCTCTGCTAGTTCTAGATCCAAACACCCAACACCTTTTTCCCCTAACTCTGATTGCACGTTTTTGCTTGGATTTAGGGAGTTGGTACATACTTTCTTCAATTCCTAGTGGCATGTAAATAGAATTTCGGAGTGTTCAGTGGAAATGTTAAGAATCAAGGAAAAAAGTCTCCTATGAATCTCAAGTTTTTACTGGGACTAAAACACCGAGGTCAGGATATTTAGATGCTTCAATCCAACTGATGAAAGCAAGGAATATGCCCATCTTTGAGCAGGAGGGCCCAGATTATTAAAGTGTGATGTTTTCTAAAGCGTTTTTTAGCATTTATCCTACTTTCATAGTAAAGAGACACAATTCTGGTTGTTTTTTTGTTTTTCCAGAAAACTGACCTAAATCACAAGCTCTGCAACAGGACTAAATTTGAACACTGTTGACAACTCACCGGTTTACTGGGTTTTCAAGGATTTTTTTTTTTCCTTTTTAATCTTCAGAAGCTTTTCTAATTAGCCAGACTTCCGTTACATTTACAAGATCACAAACCCACATTTTGGGCCAAAACTTAGACAAGTTTGCCCTTTTGAATACACAGCATTTCCTTCAAGCCATCCGCATTCCTTCCCTTTCCCATCACTCCCTTGGCAACAGAAACAAAAGCTCTGTCCTCCCGTCGAACTGCTGGAAACAGCAGCTGCGAGGCAGTTACTGCAGTTTCTCCTCTCTGCAGAAGGTGACAGCATTAGATAATTTACACACATTGGGAAACAGCTAAACACCAGAGGAAACAAAAACTCACTAGAAGAAACCTGTCAATCCTCACCATTCTGAATCCCAAGTATCCTGGTGCAGGTTTGTCGGTGAGCACTAGAGGGCTCCCCAAAACCAGGGAATGCCAAACTGAAACTCCTGAAGAATTCCAGACTATTCTTATGAGATTTCCCTAATGTAAACCAACCATTTTAAACAGGCTGGTTGGCATGTCCCGGGGGATCACCTACAAAACCCTGCTGTGTTTTGTTTCCTATCCCAGCATGTTTTGTTTTCTAGAGGAGGCAGACTGTGCTGTTTGCAGGAGTTGTCCATTTTCCTGCCTCTCTTCCTTTGTGACGCCACAAAACAGTGGCAAAAGGAGCCTGTTGCTCCAAAGCTACATCCAGCTCCTCATGGTGGGACAGAAAAGATATTCACTCTGTTTTTTTACTTTCTTGACTACCAACACATGGTGGACCACCCAGAACTCCGGATTTACTGAAACAAGTGAAGAAAAAAGAGCAGTTACCCTCCAGCAGCTCCAGGCTAGCACCACCTCCTGTGCTGACATGGCTGACTTTATCCTCAGTGTTCCACTTGGCACAGCAAGTAGCTGTATCTCCACCACCTGTAGCACAAACAGAATCAATGAGACATACAAGAAACAAAGTTTTGTTCACCTGAAGATCCACAGCCTTGCTACGAGCTGGTCCTGCTCACACTCAGTATCAGTATGTGCACCAGTTTTTAAAGCCCCATCTCCAAGCTGAAGGGAGAGATGAAAATGTGAGGAAAGGAAAAAAGTTGCCAGCATGACGCTGGCAAGCAGGAGCTTCCTTGGTGCATTTAGAAAGACAAGAACAAAAACAAGTACTTACCAATAATGGTGATGCAGCCTTTTCCAGTTACTTCTACAACTTTGTCCATCAGGGCTTTGGTTCCTTTGGCAAACTTGTCCCACTCAAAGACCCCAACTGGACCATTCCACACGATTTGCTTGGCCCTTCCCACAACTTCAACAAATTTCTTCACACTTTCAGGGCCGCAGTCCAGGCCCTAAGGCAGGTGAGAGAAGCCACAGACACAGTCATGGCTGACCCTCACCTAACATCACCCATGTCTAGCCAGGATCCTCAGCAGCTTCCCCCTTGCCCTGCCTGGATCTGAACAAGAGTTTCTCTGCATGCACTGACAGATTTGCCAGCAGCTGCTGCAGCAGGGTGGAGTCTGGTGTGATCCTTATCTTCCTAATACCAATAAATTAATGTCAGATGCTTGAAGCCTTAGTTAGAAATCTTCGCCACCTCCACTTAAACTCCAAATAAATTAAAATGGATGCCAAAGGGATTTCTACTGCAATCAGATCCGAAAGTTGTAGAGGCATTTTAATGTTTTAACCCAAATCTCACAAAAATTACTTCAGACCTCGAAATTCAGGACAAACAACAGGGTTTCGATTTCATTAAACCAACAAACTCTATGTAGCTTGAGTGCCCTCAGAAACATTTGCCATGGATCACAATTACTCTTTCTACTGCTTTAAGAGGAGTCCTGCCCACCCCATTACTGCCTCTCCCTCCAGTCCCTTGTCTATTCAAACCTACCATCCATCCAGCAGGGATTCCTGAAGCCACTGTGGCTTCCCCAGTCTGTGCATTCTCATCAAACTTGTCAGCAGTGATGAAGTCAACAGGCAGAGTAATCTTCACCCCGTTCTTCTCTGCCTTGGCCATCAGGTCCTTCACAATTTTTGATCCTTCTTCATCAAACAGAGAGTTGCCAATCTAGAGAAATTATTTGGGAAAAGTAAGAGAAGGTGTTTGTTTAGCTTGTGGTCATTACAGAAAAGGACATCAGCAGCCAAGCCCAACTACTCAGAGAGCAATTCTGGAATGTCTGTTTTCTTAAAGCATCTAGTGAGACATGGGCAGTAATCTGAGTTTTGCAAAGAGATTTTCAAGTAATTTCTCAGTGCTCCCTACTCTCATAGAGAGCCAAGGCAGCCAGTGGTCCACACCAGAACATATGGGGCATTCAGACCATACTCTTTACTAGGAGTAGACACAGAATCGCTCTCTTCATACCTCCATGTTGTTGAGCACTTTGAGGAAGGTAAATGCCATTCCACCACCAATGATCATCTCATTGACCTTATCCAGCATGTTATTGATCAGCTGAATCTTATCCTGAACTTTGGCTCTGGCAAGAGAAAAAGGAATGAATAATGCAGCAAAAAACTCCTCAGAGAAAACTTACTATCTAGTAATCTTCAGCTAAGACAGCATGAAGCCTCATAAGGACTTCTTGGATAAAGCTGAATTAATCAACCGCTTTTTGGAAATGGCAATATTGTGATTCTGGCATGTCAAGGTTGTTCTGAGAGAATGAACCAACAAAGGAGTTGTTGAGAATGAGCAGAAAGGGAATTTAGCAAGTTAGCAGGCCAACATCACACACCAACTTGCCGGAGCATTACACAGCCCTCCATTTCTTTTCTATTTAAATATAAACCTTGTTTGGCACTTCAGAGCCTGATTTCCCCTGACAGGCCAGCAGAGTTACTCTGCCTGATGAAACACCCCTCCCAGGGCTGCAGTCCTACACTGGACACACACGCAACAATGGGAATGGGCCACAGTGGGGAAGTATTTCTGCACACAAGCAGCCCCCAGGTTTGCACCTTCAAGCCCCTTTGCACACCAGCTGCCAGGGCAGAGCTGCCAGCTACAGTAGGGCACTGTTGCATAATGACAGGTCGTGTCAGTTTACAGAGTGCTGAGCCTGCAGCTTGTACCCTGAACCAGGGAGGAAAGGTCACTGACAATGTCTCAAGGCCATCACGGGCATCTAACTCTCTCCTGTTTTGTCTGTGTGACAAGCTGCTGTGGACTGTCCCAGTCTGGAAAACGCAAGAGTTCAGGAAATGCTGAGCAGACATGTCATCATAGGAGCAGATATGGTCAGGTAGCTCCTCTCTAATACACATCTTACAGAGATCTCAGGACTCAGCTACAAATCTCAACTGTAGGTGTACATAAAACAAAGCATTTGTCTGAACTGAGCCATTTCTTACAGACCAGTTAGACAAATAGAGAGTCATTATGTTCTTGAGTCTTACCCTCCAAGGATTGCCAAGAAGGGTCTCTCTGGACTCTCTAGAGCCTTGGCAAAATAATCCAGTTCTTTCTTCATCAGGAAGCCAGCAGCCTTCTGAGGCAGATTGACACCTACCATGGAGCTACAGAATAAAAGAGTGAGGAAAGGAAAAATGTTCTATCAGTACAAGTGCAAATACTCCCCTGTTTCACAGCATTACAAAACCAATCCCTTAGTCAGCTGTAGCAATGACAACATCTACCATCTGCATGAAAACACAGGGGCTTTGTCTTCCTAGTTTGATGATGGTACACACTTTCTGAGATTGGTTTTGCACAGAAATATTGATATGCAAGATATTTGTAGTGTGAACTAGTTATTCCAAATGCTGAGGGACAAGTAAGCACAGCAAGAGCAGACATTTCTTCTTCCAATACAACCAGTACAGTTTGCAAAACACCTAAACACACTCCAGGAGACTAACCACTCTGGTGCAACTAATCTTTTGGAAAAGATGTCTGTTGCAATTGCAAGACAATTTACACAAGCCCTAAGCAAGTAATTTTTATACCTTCAAAGTCTAAAAAGTCAATGCACATCTTAAGCTCTTGTTTCAGGTGTCTCCTGTTCCCAGAGAAACTTGAAAGTTTGTCGACAACACTGTTGACAACTACCTCCACTGAATCCACTGCATGGGAACAACTACAGCACAACAGTGGTGGGATAAGCCCAAAAGGAATTTAAAACTCCCTGGGGAGAAAGCTGTCTGTACTTCCATGGCAGACATGGCTCTGCAGCTCTGCATGTGGAAGGGAAGTGGGTACACACCTGTGAGCTCGGTGGGCAGTTCCAAAAGCATCATTGACGTAGACATCTCCCAGTTTGGAAAGAGAGCCTCTAAAAGCCTCCACTTTGGCAGCATCAGCCTTGATCTGAAAAGAGAAGGGAGGACAAGTTTGTACAAGAGTTAATTCTGAATCCAATGTCAAAGTCAGCAATTGGACTCATAAGCACAAAGAAAAGAAAGGTCAACTGGAAGAACTCATCAGTTCATCCAGTGGGTCAATGTATTTCATACTCTCTTTCCCAGTCCAGCAGGAGCAGCAAAAAGGTTTGAATTGTTGAATTGAATTCCAAGTTAAACTCTCTCAGACTGCTATTACAGGCCTGAGGACTGCTCCCACTTCAAGTTTCCATTCCCTCAACAAAACAGGAATGAAATTGCAGCACAACCAACCTTTCAGTGTCTCTCTCCAACAGATTTCCAGTTTTGTGTGGTAAACACAGGTAACACAGGAAGGGTGTGAAGAGACAAGGCAATGCTGAGATTAGACTGAACAAAGTCCTGCTTGATTACTGAATAAAGAAAGCATGAGATCTCCAAGTGCCACAGGTAAAAAGCATGAGCTCCTGAAGGACTGATTTAGCAACTGCATTGAGGATTAACTGATAAACAGTCTGATAAACAGCCTGCACACTATTAACACAATAGTGAAAGCAGCTCTGGAAACCTGGAGATAAGCATAGTGTGTAATGGGCAACAACAGATGTAATTCTGTTAAAAGACTTTTCCTCCATTCTCCAAGCACTCTATCAAACCCTCACAAGATGGCTTATGCAGCTGAGTTTTCCTTCCCACCTGAAGAGACAGCAGAGCTCAGCTAGACAGCAAGGGACTGCCTAGACCTAGTTCCAGCCACTTGCCTTGGGGAACAGCCCAGACTGGCAGTCAGTCCATCACCCTCCACGTGCTTTTCTGCTCTATCAGCCACGTGAAGCCTCTGCCAGCACCCAGATGTGACTACATGAGGATGGTGGCAGGAAGGCACTGCAGTGTATGACAGGGAGGAACTGCAAAGATTTCAGAACAATGCTGATGCCCACTCCTTCACTCAGTAAACTGCCTGGCTTTATGCAGAGACCAAGTGCTCCAGTTAAAACCAGTACCATCTGTGACCAAACATAAGAGGCTCTGACTGGAGAGAGGCTCTGACCACTACCACTCCATCTGCTTTGGAAAGCCACAATTTAAGCATCAGTTAGTAACCTGCAGTCTTGTACTGCATCCCTGTTTCCACAGCACAGACCTTCACCTCTGGCAGCAGGAGAAGCAGGTGTGTCAATGGCACATCTCTCATGCTCAGTGCAGGGTCTGCCTCCCTGGGCAAACATCCAGCCAAGTCCTCTGGGAACCACAGAAATGCACAAAACCAAGGGACCAGCTCCCAAAGAAAAAGTCTGGCCCCACTCTTCTCCCTGCCACCATACTGGCTTACAGTGGCACACAGATCTAGCAGTGAATGATTCCAGACTTGCTCCATTTCTCTTTGCCATCTGCACAGGCTCACTAACTCTGCTTTCCCAAGATATGGGATTCCTGTGTCAGCCCATAATGGGCACCACTCCATGTCACATTCCACTCCACACACTCGATCTGTGGGGAGCCAAGGCCTGTGTAAAGCTGACAGGGTCACCATTGCTAAGAAAAGCAACTGTCTGGAGCAACCATCCCTCCTTGACCTTCAACAAAATGTCAGAGGTGCAGAGGAGCTGGGTTCTAGAGAACTATTCCTAAGAGCTGACAGGCTTAGAGAAGGATTTGATAATCCCTGTGCTGCAGAAAGTTTAAATATTACATTAAAATATTAGCCACATAACCAAGAAAGAAGCACCATTCCTATAGGCCTACTGGCAATAATCTGTCTTCAACAGACCTTGGTTTTCATTTTAAACATCCAAAAATAAAGTCTAACAAGTGACAATCAGTTTCCTGCACTATTGTGTTCCTTTTACCTTCTTTTACAGACTACACAACCTTCAACAGAGTCCAGCCTGTTGAAGCCTCTAGCCTTTCAATTGAGCTGTTTCATCTTGGAAATGCAATGCATTCCACTTCAACTTTTGCACAGCAGTGTGACACACTGAACTAAAGATCTCCAACATCCTTCCAAGAGGAAATTCATCATCACTTTTTTAGACAGGCTGCTGCCCCTTGTCAATCTGCAGCAGAGGAAGTGGGAACACGAGAACAGGCACACAGGAAAGCCAGACTTGTAGTTCCACCTTGTTCCCTGAAGCATCCTTCCCTTTCCCTTCTTCTTCCACATGGAACCGGAGGTTCTCTAGCAGGATGACTGAGCCAGCAGCAGGATTAGCACAGGCATTCTCCACCTCAGGGCCAACACAATCCTTCAGGAATAAGACCTCCCTGCAAATACAAGACAGACACTGTCAACCTCCCCTGTGACTCTTCCTGCTGTAAAGGAAAATATCTCAGTCCTCTGACAAGGAGGGCCAGTGCACACCAGACTGTTCTCCCACTTTACCTGCCCAGGAGTGCCTTAAGCTCCGCAGCCACTGGGGCCAAGGAGAACTTGTCAGGCATGGGAACACCATCCGGGCGGCCCAGGTGACTCATGAGAACCACTGACTTGGCTCCATGGTCCAGGCAGTGCTTGATGGTAGGAACAGCAGCCTTAATCCTGCAATGGCACAGAAGAACAAATTTACAAGGATTCAACTAGTTTACCAGGCAAACAGACCAGAGCTATTTACAGAAGAGCCCTGGCACTTGTCCCTCAAAAACAGTAAAAGAATGGGAACACAAGAGCTGGGCAGAACAATTCCTTAAGAAAGCATCAGCAAAATTCTCCATCCTAGCCTGTTTTCCTGTGTTCCACTGCTATCTTCCAAATGATGTAGGACACAGAAGTAAAATGTACTTTGTAATCTGAATTCTGCTGATTGCTCAGCTGCCATAAGAAATGCCAGGACAGACTTGAACGTTATCAAGCTTCCTGAGTTAGTCTGTGATCCTGCACCAACAGAGAAATGATGAGAATGTTGGGCAGTGAGCACTTTGTCATAAACAAAACTGGCACCTGTCTGCAAGTGCAGACAAGCAGGGCAAGACATCTGGTATCTGTTTCTAAACCACCAGTCTTTGTGCACTGCACTACAACAATTATTCCAATGTAAGCCAAGAAGAAACACAGCCTGAGGGTAACCAGGAGCCAGAAAGTCTTCTGGATATGAACAAACAGACAATTTTCACAGACAGCCAAAGGGATGTATGTGGCTGTGAAATGGTCATAATCACTTCTATTTATGAAGTTTAGGATTTGTACAAGTAAGACTTTTTCCATGTGCTTTCCACAGCAGCCATGGTGAGCAGCAGCCTTGTAGTTTAGTGTCGTTTGTTAACACTTGCAGAGGTTTTTAATTAACAATTGTTGGAGTTTCTCTGAGACACCTTTAATATTCTGGAATGGCCAATGGGAACTTAATCAGGGTAATGTTCCAGGTACTGGGCTCAAGTCAGAGAGGACACAGATTATGGGGCCTCCATTTGTGATGGAAATTATGACTCACCTCTGATTGTTGGTTATTTTGTGATCCTTCATTGGAACATTGAAATCAACCCTAAAAAAATAAAAAAACAACACAGAAATAGAATTAAATATTCAACAAATTTATTTTACAATGAGTAAACCTGAGGGAATGAGGGAATTCCCTCAGGAATGAGGGAATGAGGGAACCTGCCAGTAAAGGTGCTGGCTAGAAAAGCAATGTTAAAATTAGGGTAAAATAATTTGTTCTGTCTTGTAATCAAGTTCCTTTCTGAAATCAGTGTGTTATCAGCCACTATTGCTTGTGATAGAAGAACACAAATGGAGAACAAACACTGCTGGAATGACTCAGTAAAGCTGGGTCATCAGTACATCCTAATGCTCAGGACTGCAGTTTCAGTGACGCTGAGCAGGAAATAAAACTGAGATTCAACCTTTTATTTATAAAAAGCATAATCTCAGATCCTCGAGGAGGAGCTTCCAAGCAAAAGGTAGTGAATAATGACAAGTGACCTTATGTTCTTTAATGAGGCCCCTAAAATACTCGGCTGGACTACTGTGGCAAGCAGGCACTTCCAAGAAGCCTTAATTTCTGGCCTCTGCAGGTCTAATCTCCCTGCAGCCGAGAGCTGTGGCTTAGCACATTCTCCCTGGAAGACCCGGAGGNCGCCCGCTCCCATTGGCGAAGCCGCCCGGCGCCCGCTCCCATTGGCGGAGCCGCCCGCCCGTCCGCGGCCGCGCGGCCCCGCGCCGGTCACGTCCCGCACGGAGCCGCCGCTGCTGAGGGGATCCGGGGGGCGCTGGGGGCTCTGATACAAATCCTGCAGGGAAAGGGCGGGCTGAGGCGAGCCCTGCGGGGGGGCCATAGGCCTGGGGCATCGCCGCTGAAGGATCCACAAAACCCGGGATGTTTTTAAGTGACTTATAGAAGTACTTGACAATTGGGGGAAAAGCAGCTGGGTTTTCTTTGTGTGACGGGATACACTTTCCAGCAGCAGGGTTTCGTAGAATCACAGACTGGCCAGGCCTGAAGGGACCTTAAGGCTCATCCCGTCCCACCCGTGCCCTGGGCAGGGGCAGCTCCCGCCGGGCCCGGGACACTCCCGGGGCCGGGGCAGCCGCGGCGGGAGCCCCGAGCTGTCGGTGCGAAGCCATTCCCCGTTCTCCGGTCAGGCCATACCCGTGCAGCAGTTCTGTGGGTGCTGTAAAAAATCACCTTCCTCAGCATAGGCGCAGCCTGGAAGTGTCCAAGGGATGACTGATGTGGCACTCGGGTCTAGTTGTCAAGGTCACAGGTTAGGCTTGGTGATCTCAGAGGCCTTTTCCAACCTAAAAGATTCTGTGATTCAAATAAGCATGCACTGACAAGAAATGAGACGCTAAAATGCACAGAAAAACAGATTAATGCATTACATTACATTAANGGCCAGGTGCGGTGGGAGATGTCCCTGCCCATCGCAGGGGGACACAACCAGGCGAGCTCTGGGGTCCCTTCCAACCCAGGCTGTGATTCGACTCCTGCTGCCAAAAGCTGCATTATTAGTGGTATTTGGATAGTTGGACAGAGCCCTGTCTTCACTTTCTTTCCGGATCCGCAGTAAGGAAGGCGAGCCCGGGCCCTGGGCCGTTCGGGGCGGCCCGGCCGCATCCCCGCCGTCTGTGCAGGGCCCGATCCACCCCCGCCGGGCCCGGCCCCTATCGCCCTAAGGGGCCTCTCTCACAGGCGACGACAGAAAGAAAAAAATCCGAAACCAAAACCTCACGGGCCGCAATGACCGGGCTCAGGTTTTCCGCGGACACCCGCCCGGCCCCAGCGCGGAGAGGGGGCAGAGCGGCCCTCGGGACACGCACGTTCCCCCCACAAAGCCTCACCTCATGACGACTCGCTTGCCCTTCACGTCCACCTTGTCCAGAGTCAGCTTGTTGGAGAGAGACATGTTTGCTGCCGGCCCGACTGGATTGGATTAGATTGGATTGCACCGACCCGACCCGCTCCGCTCCGCAGCCCCCGCGTTCTGCGGCGGCTCCGCCCGCACCGCCCCG
>VYZS01067558.1:0-21878 GCA_013400695.1 Neodrepanis coruscans | reverse complement strand
CCTTCCTCAGCATAGGCGCAGCCTGGAAGTGTCCAAGGGATGACTGATGTGGCACTCGGGTCTAGTTGTCAAGGTCACAGGTTAGGCTTGGTGATCTCAGAGGCCTTTTCCAACCTAAAAGATTCTGTGATTCAAATAAGCATGCACTGACAAGAAATGAGACGCTAAAATGCACAGAAAAACAGATTAATGCATTACATTACATTAATGCTCACACAAGAGTGAAGACACCCCGGCCTTGATGGCTCTGGGACAGAACAGTGGGAGTCTCTTGCTGCAGGAGTTGCCAGAAGGTTTGGATCAGCCTGGGTGGGCCCTCCAGACATGATGGAGATGTCAGTTTACCCAATAATGTCCCAATCCCAACAGCAACAAATGCTGGAATACACCACTGGGAACAAACTGACAGATGATATGAAATCACTTATCGGATGGTCACTTATTAGGATGGAGGAGATGAGGACACATCGCCTTAGTTTGCCAGTGTGTCACCACAGTTTATCATCTATTGCTATGAATCATACAACTGATGCTCAAATTAAACTGGGTCCAGTAATAGTCTCAATATTGCTCTGGGGGTTGCCCAGTGGTCCCTCCTGTGATGCAGCAAACCAGCCCTGTCCCTGCCATCACCAGGTGGGTCCTTGTGACCCGGAGAACCTGGGTGGTGCTCCCAGTGTCACCCACAGGCAGGAGCTGTGGATGCAGTTACAGCTTCACCGACGCCCAAGGCTCAAATCCTATACTGGTCCTGGCTCCAGCCTTCCCAGCAGCTGAGAGCACTCCACCTTTGGACCCTCTCCCAGGGTTTATTCGGCAGAATTGCTGTTGGGAGCAGGGGTCATCGGTACATGAGCACAGCTGTCCACAGCACATGTGAACAAACACTCACCTTAAAAGGATTCCAGAAGGAGAGACAGGTAGGGGTTCTCCAGATCCACAGGAGCTGTAACTGTTTAACTGCTCTGAAATTAATCCATTTCCTTCTCCCTGTTCTCCTTTGTGCTGTGCTGTTTTCTCCAAAGGCAAAGGTTAAATTTCTCGATGCTGACTCGGAAAGGAAGGCTCTTCCCAGCTGCAATCCACAACCCAGTCCTTGCAGCACCCAGAGTTTTCCCTGGTCAATGGAATCATTCATTAGTTCAAGGCTTTGTTTTTAAAACCTTGCATGTCACTTCCTAGGGTTAAAAAACCACTGAGCAGAAATGTCACAATGTGTGGCAAACCCAGTAACCTGAGCACCCCCTGTGATGCACAAGAGCCGTGTGGCACAGATGGCTGAGAGAGGGAACAGCAGGACACAGGTAATGTGGGGTATCCAGGACCAAAGGTCCAAGCAGGCCATAAATAGACGTAAATCAATAAAAACCACCAAGAGTACTCTACTCAATAGGACTAACTCTGCTGAAACTTTTTACACCCAGGAGGTTAGAAAGTGTTAGATAAGAAGTCTGTAGTAATCTTGGTGCACTTACAAAGATCATTGGCCTGGCAGAACTGCAGCCATAGCTCATTCAGTGGACTCTAGTTTTATCCTTGCTTGCTTTTTCTCTATTTTTTGGGGAAGAACATGAGGGGGGATGTCATATGAAAACTTGCAGTGGCATAACAAAATTTCAGATGTGATATGGCCAAGGCACCTGAATTTGTGTGTGATAAAGAAGTTACAGAGAAAGAGGAAAGCTCATTTCCACACTTGAATCACCTTTCTATCCTTCCCTCCTGTTGTGAAATATTTAGAATATACTGCAAATATTTAAAGAAAAAAGCCCATGCAAACAGTTCAAACCCCATATTTTAAATTAACCAGTGGAGCAAAGCCAGGAGAGTAAAGGGCTGGTAATGAAAAACCCAAGGGTCTGGGGTTAGGCCTGTGACCATCCTAGGAAGTCATTCCTAAAAATATGAAGCAGCAGCTGTACTTTAGACTGGCATATCCCTTGCCTGTGTGATCCTGCCAGCTTTAGCCAAAAGGAATGGGATTGTGCAAGTTCAGACAGACCAGGCTTTACTGCTCTGGGGGGTGTGACAAACTGTGTGAACTGGGCCCCAGAAACTTCCTGCTTTTATAACCACCCACTGCAGTCTAAGCTTCCACTTAAAAACAGGCTGCAGCACAAGGTCTAAGTTGTCTTTTTTCCTTGCACTGGTGTAATACTCAAGAACAAGGATCTTGTAGGAAAGGTAATATTCTTGAAAGAGAGGGATTTAATGTCACGGTTTTACAAATATGTGTTTTTAATATTAATATTATTAAAACCTCTTGAATTGATCTGTAATAGAGATTTTCTTGGATGATCAAAGCTGAGGCTGTTTGAGGCATGCATTGTGAGATTTAATATAGTTACCACAGTCCTCCCATCAGTCTTGGCTGCACATGTGTCTGTTGTAATGCATCAGCTCCTGTCTTTTGCTTTAGCCCTTTAATAGTGCCTACTTAAAAATGGGTAACAAATTAATCTAACACTAATCACCAACTAAGGAAGGGCCACATCTCCAGTTACATCTCGCAGTAGCTTTGCCGTTGAGCTGTGCCTTTGGTGAACAGAATAACCCGGGGGTAGGGTGGTTTGTGGCACCTTCCTCCTGCTTACTGGCTACTGCCTACTCTCCACTGGGTGGAGCCCCAGCATCATCCCGGCACTCCTGAGACTCGGGAATTTCAGAAGACATGCCATTTCTGGAGTTTTTTAGGAGCAGGGCCCTCCAGAGGAAGGTGAGCAACGACTCACTGGGAAACCTTAATGCTCCACCAATAGTTCACTATGGTTTCACAGTGCCTCAAAGTGCAAGGGAGGATTTTTTCTGCCCTCAGAATTCCTCCCCAGCACTCTGCCAGGTGCTCTTTCTTTGCCCTTTCCCTGTTTCAAGTTACCTGATCCACTTTATTATGATTAAATATGTCTTTATTTGTGCTTGCTTCAAATTTTGAGACTTAAATGTCTGCTTTGTTAATTTGTCATTCACATTTGGCTTCCCAAACCCCCGAGCACTGAAATCAGATTTTGTCTTTTTCTCCTCACTTTCTCTCCTACTCCTTAATGAGGCAATTTCTCGCAGCACAAGCCCCATTTTGGGTGTTCCAGGGCAGGCTGTGGTGTGACACCCCCTTGGAAAGCAGCCAGTGAAAGAGGAGGCAAGGGGAAGCACCAGTCAGTTCTGCTTGACTTTTGTCTCCTGAAACTATTTATGAGAAAAGGCACTTTGGGTGCTTCTGCTCCTTTCAGAAAGAGGAGCTGTCTGCATCCATTTTGCACCCGCTGTGAGTATCTGCTGTGTTCACCCCTGTGAGTCACTGTACCTGCCTTGAACCCCAGCGTTTCACAGGAAGAGATGTTTGATTACATGCCCTGTTAATGATCAGCCAGCTGTGGCTCTGTGGAGCCAGCTAAGGCTGAGAGGAATGGGTTTGTGGCAGTGTGCATGTGCATGCACAGTGTCAGCTTTCTGCTTTTTATCCTGAATAAACAGTGGAGTTTCCTGCCCAGGCGGGGCCTCTGCCCCAGCGTGTGATCGTAAGCCCTGTGAGCATTGCCAGGCTGGAGCACTGGAATCTAAGGATAAATTAGGCCAAAATACTAAGATTTGTACCCCCAAACTGACTGCTGCTCTGGAGGAGTTTATGTCAATACAAATTCCCTATGTTCTCACCAGCTCTGGCTTTGTCTGGGTTTTGTGATTCTTCCCTGCTCTTCCTTTTAATATTCTGTTGGGATAAGGAGTTGGAGCAGCCAGTCTGGGACTGTGGGGAAAACTGCCTGGAGAATGGGCACAGTTCTGAGAGAATAAAGGTGTGCATGTCTTGGCTGCTCCCCTCCCCTGCCCAGTGCCAGCACACAGCCCCATTTCTGCAGAGACAAAGGGCTTCAGGGCTGTCCAAGGATGAAATTGAATGAACAGTTAAACCAAAGATGCTGAAGAATCCTCCTCTGTGTCTCTTTACTGTGTCTGAGCATGTGTATGTACAGTTCTCCAACTCTCCTTAAAAATTTTATTTTATAGATGTGTTTAATGGGATACAAGCAGCCTAATCATACCTTGTCAGCAGCTTTCCTTCCGGATTGCTCAGACATGATACAAAGTCACAACTACTACTTAAATTATCCGGTCAACTGGAAGGGGAAAAAAAAGCCCTAAGATTGCCAGTAGCACAGCTCTGGTATCACGGCAGATGCTGAATTTGGAATCAGAGCCTGACCTTAAGGGCTTGTCAAACTGTTTTGCAGAGATGTGCTCTTAAATGTTACCTAAAAAAGGAAAAAGAAAATGAAAAAGCACCTTAAAAGATGATGTAGCCATACTGAAATGGAAGCATCTAGGCAGTGCTTAAATAATCCATGCAGGAGATGTGTGCTGGTAAAACAGATTCTGTTAAGCCTGAAAACATGATGTTTGAAGCAGCAGCTGCAATGGCTCCAGAATCAACCCATGGAGCTGCTGGCTCTGACAGGCTGCAAGAACACAGTGTTTCTTTCTGCTTCTGCAGTGCCCAAGAAAATAAGTTTTAAGCTACCATTAATCATACAATTATCTACAACAGCATTTTCCACCAGAGACATAGGGGCTGGTATTTGTTCCACTGATTTTGTAGAGTGTAGAATGAACCTATATTTGATCCATATAGTTTACCCTTTCTCTTTTTTCCCCAACAAAACAGTGATATCGAGTGCCAGAGCTCTATCACCACTCACAAGTGCCCACTGCCACCAAAGGATGGGAGGCAGGTGAGAGACTGCTGAACTAAACACCTGGGTTAAAGTAAAGTTACGGGTTAAAGTAAAACTGCAATCAGTGGCTTGTAAGTTACTTTGGGACAACTCAAAGTTTTCAGTTTGGAAATATCATGGACATGTCAGATTTCAGGAAAGGAAAGGCACTTTAAAACTCCAGGACAGTCTTAATAATTTCTAATTCTATATTAAACCTGTTGTTTCTTGAATCACAATGGTGTATGTTGGCCAGATGAACACAGAGATTTTTGTATCACACATTGTCCCCAGGAACATTTCCCACAGGATCTGGAGCCTTCTGTCTACTTAATGAACACGTGAGTTTTGGGGGGCTTTTTTTGGTTGGTTGAACAACAAAATACATGTTGTATAAGTCAGATGTTTCAGTGACTCCAGATCAGCGTCATACAGATTTATCAGTGCTCTGCCCTGAAACTACAACCCCTCAGCTGAGATAATCTCAAGATGCAGTGAGCTTTCTTTCAGAGAGGTTGTGCAGGTTGTCACATCAGGGTAACATGGTACCTGGCAGGGACTGTGTCTGTCCTGCACAGTGATGGAAGCCCAAGGCTGCAGACCAAGGTGCTTTTGACCCTCTTCACTGAACAGTCTGCTGTAAAACTGTGGCTGGATAGATATGCCAAAAAAAAAATGTTTTCTTAATGCAGTCAGAGCTAAAATAGAACCATTCAGTTTGAAACAAGGTTCACACACTCTCTTAACCCAAAATAACTCAAGGCCTAAATTAAACAATCCCCAATGTTTTGGTTGCTATTTCTTGCAACAAACCTGCATTTCCAAAACACAGGAGCTAAACCTGTAGGTTTCCACACCTGTTGGGGCACACTAAGCCAAAGAGACAATCCAAGGGGATGAAATTACAGGGTTGTATCTTAATGGAAAGTAAAATTCTTCATCTTGGAAAGACTTGGATGCAAATTTGGTCTCCTACTCACAGCAGAGCTGGTGAACACAAAGACTCCTGCCTAAAATAAGTGGTCACTAAATGTGTCTGTAGAGCACGTGGGATCTCCCCTGCCTTGCTCAGTTAGAAGCAGCCTGAGACATCCACCTCCTCATTCTGCACTGAGTCATCTCAGAGAGAGAGGTCTACAGCCCCCAGCATCACACCAAAACCTTTACCCTGTCTCCCAGTGAGACCAGCACTGGGCAGAGATGAGCTGAGGGGCAAGGAGAGCTGTGTGAGACCCTGGCATGGGCAATCCTGAAAAACCAAACAGGAATTCTTTTTTGAGCCATGTAAAAATGGCACCACTAACCTGGCTCCTTCACTTGTGAAAACACACAAGATTTGGGGGAATGGACATAGCAGAGGGTTTTTTTAATTTTTGTTTTTTAGCTGTTTTTTTTTTGTTTGGGTTTTTTTTTAAATGAAAATGAGAAAACTGCTCAAGAGTACTGCAATTAAAATGCTTGAGAGCTGCTTCTAGGAAACTCAAAAATATAAGACCTGTTCAGGCTCCTCACCTTTTTTCTATCCTGGGGGCGTACACCCCCCCCCAGAGCTGTGCAAGGATCCCAGACCACAGCTGGGCACCAGCCAAGACCTCTCCTACCATGGTCAGCTGGGGGGGAAGTGCTCTGCACTCCTTCAGTGTTCAGGATAGTGCCTGGCAGATTTGTGCTACATCTTGAGCCAAATGATGATTTGGGCTGGGAGCCCAGCCATCTCCATGAGAAGAGCAGGGACACACTCTCTTGTGTGAGCTTTCCCCACCACTTCACACATGGCACTTTCTTTGGGACAGAGCTGCACTTCAGCTCAACAGCTCAGAACAAGTCAATGGGCACAAAGCAAAACATGGGAAATTTCATCCTAAAGCAAGAAAACACTGTTTCACTGTGAGGGTGACTGACCCCTGGAAAAGCCTGTCCAAAGGTTGTGGAGATGCTGAAAAACCTCTGTCTTGGGCAAGCAGCTCTGACTCACCTGCTGTGACAGGCTTTGACTCCATGACCTCCAGCAGCAGCTTCCAGGCTCAGCTCCTCCTTTGTTCCATAACACAGGGATGCTCCTACATGATGATTATTCCATAACTTCCCAGCTTTCCCTGGAGCACCACTTGCCCCCAGCCCCACAGCTTCACAAAGGCTCAGTGTTTGCTCAAGGCTGTGTTTAGCAGAGCTGGAAATACACACAACCCCCAATCCTTGGCCTTTTGCTGAGCAAGCAAAAACTATTTAAAAGAGATCACAAAAAATTATTTAAAACAGCCCTTGGATGTTACACTTTTATTATGTAGCTTATAATTGCCATTATAATAATGGAGGCACAGTCTTGAAAGAATAGGAAGCATGAGACAACATGTTTCTAGATGCAAAGAACTGTAACAGCCCTACATGAACATTCCACATCAACATTCACTTCTCCATTCTTCATAGAAAAATTGAACAAAAAAAATCCCAAATTTAAAACATTGTTGGTAGTTCTAAGCAAAAAATAGGCACAGTTTTTAATAAATAAAAATGTTTGCTTGTTTCCACTGTGTTGTCGCCTTCACATTCTTTTTTTTTCATAAAATTTCAAGTGTTTAAAACTCTTTCAGGAGTTTAAGTAAGTTTGGTAAGATTCAAAGAGCAACTTTTAAAGCCTGAGGCATATATACTTTTTTATTAAATAGAACAGAGGTTTTATAAATAGCTAGACACAGAAAACAATAAAATAGACAAAGGAGTAATACAACTTTGTTTGTAACTGTGTGTTTCCAAGTGATATTCTAAATTTCTGAATCCAAACTGTCTCCAACAGCAATAAACCTATTTACATATTAAAACATTTACATTTGGGAAAACATTTACCTCCAACATTATTCCACTTGCACTGTACATTCAAACTGAAAGATGTTTTGGTTTTTCAACATAAAGCACCTTGTGTAATACTTTAATAACAAGATAAACATTGTGGAAGTCATTAGCACAACTTTGGGGAGTGTTGGACAACCTGCTTTCAATGATCTCAACTGAATTTATCTCAAACCCCTTGCCCCCAGCCATCCCTCCTCAGTCTCTACAAGCTGCTCTCCCATCCCTCCCACCCAGCATTTACTGATCCTTATTCCCTGACAATCATCTCTGCACATCATTAAGTATATCCTGGTTTGGAAAAGGAGCCTCATTTTGTCGTAGCAGTATCAAACATGGTTTCACAGCAAATGGTAAACCTGGAAAAACGTCTGGGAGAGTTGGAGATAAAGGCAGCAATCAGCTGTAAACATTCAACCTACACACAACTGGGACAACTGAAGATTGAATGCAAAGCACTCTAAAAATATACTTGGAAATAGTTTACCAAGTTCTTCATACTGCATTACCTCCCAACCAGGAATTTAGCCTGGAATCACCTCCCTGTTTCCTGCAGTAAGGGGAATGTGTAATTTCCATGCCACACACTCCACACCCAACACCTGCAGCAGTAAAACTCCCACCTGGAGCAGTGACTGAGACCACCCACAGCACAATCAAAACTGGTAAATACTTCCCTTTCACCTGCAGAATCCTGCCAAGAACAACACCGAGAATGAGGGTGGATCAACAAAGAAACTGAAATCTTTGGAGACAGTCTGCATGATGGAGAAGCACTAAAACCCATCATAACATGATCAAACAGCTTTTGGGTAACAATCTGCCTTGTAACAACAGCTCTGCTGCTGCAAACTGAGAACACCTCATGGAATGGCTTTGCAGTGATGAATCTTAGCATGTAACAACACTACATATTACAAACAGCCATAATCTAATTTATAAAAATACTCTATATTCAATAGAGATAGGAAAATCTTAAATCCTGCAACAGAAACATCTTGTTTCTTAAACTATTGGCAGCAACACATGAAGTTGTTCTCCTCACTGGAATGCAAGGACAGTGACTGACTGACAGCACAGCCACAGCACAGCTACTCTGCTCACACACAACAGGATGTTTCTGGTAGTTCTCAGATAAAATGCAAAAGCTGTTGTCATGAGTTTTTACATACACAATCTACATCCTGGCATCAGGCTTCAAGTTAAAAACCAGAACATAATAGACATTTCTTTATTATACACAAAACTGAGTATTTCTCCTCTACAAGCACAACTGGAACATGTTGACACCACAGACTGGACTTCACAAGGAAATCCAACATTACTGAACCCAGTAACTGCTGCCAGTAGCCACCTCAGCAGTGACCGTGAGGAGCACAGTTCAGTGAGTAACAAACAGGCAGCCAGTGATGAACACTCACATTTCTCACCAAGGATATTTTTAGTATTAATGATTTCATGATCAAACTCTGCATTTTTATATTGCAGTTCAGTAGCAAATGAGGACTGCCTCAATTCACAGTCTGAACAGCCCAAGTAAAGGAGGTTTGGATCATTCCTGTTATACAAACATTTATCTTTATAAGCAAAGACTGAACTGTAAAGATTTTAAAGGCGGTCTGTGTGACAAACTCTCGTCGTTCATTTAAGGAGTGCCAGTAGACACTGGTGGTGAGCAGTAATTGCACTACCTTCCTAAATCTCAAAACTTTGGCACATCACATTGCATTCAGATGTTGCAGGAGTTTTTGGCTTAGAAGAGGCTGGGAATGACCAAACCTCTCAACCCAGTCAACCTTTAAGCAGACAGTCCCAGCAGCAGGAGTGTCCCAGGGCATGATAAGCAGAGCTCAGTGAGGGAGTGACTCCAAACCTCTCTCTGTACCATTCAGGAACCTGAATCACACGAGATGACCTGAAGCTTGGAGTGTGAAAACCTGAAACAGATATTTATAAAAAGGAAAGGCATTTGAGAGGAACCATTTCTGGCAGAAGGCAGGCTATGGAAACGAGAAGTTCTGAAGTAAGGCACATCTCTCTGCAAACAGAATCTTCAGATTTTACAGATGAGGCAATTCACAATTTCTTAACACAGTACTGAACTTGACTATGTGTAAATTAGCCTGGTATAAGGCTGGGAAATAACTTTCTAGTTCCTTAGTTTCCTTTATTGTATTCTGACAATTTACCAAAATAAATGCTATTCTGCAGGCTTCATGGAATGAGAACACAGCCCTGTTTGTGACCATCAACAGCCCTGCACCAGATTTTCTGGTAAGCCTACATTAAAAAAACAAAAAAGACCCTGGAAAGTCACTGCAAAAACTACCTCTACACTGAAGAAGAAATGCATCTGAAAGACCTCCAGAAGGATCAGTACATGCACAGAGCTCAGGACAGCTCTTTTGGTTGTGTTTTTGTTTTGTTTTCAGGTGTTTTTCTTTGTTTTGCCTTAAGTGGGAGTGGGAGAAGAGCGTTCAAGTTTTTCATAAAGCTGTGTCATCATCCTCTCCAAAATCCCCCACCAGAAGTGAATGCTTGTCTGGCTCACTGAGGACGATGCTGTTCACTGAACGCTTGTCTGAGAAGAGAGAGTTTATAGAGGCTCTGCTGTAATGGAAGATTTGATCCATCAGGCTCAGCTTAGGAGAGCCAGTCCCAGTCTCCTCGATTCCAACGTGGACACTGATCTCTGAGGGACTCCTGTGCCTCATCTGGCCACGGGCCCGGAACTCCAGTTTCTCTGGACTTGGCTTCTGGTACCTGAGGAAGCAAAAAATATTAACAATACCTCTCAGGTTGAAGTGAAGTACACTGAAATATGGATAACACCTACCAAGTGCTGTGATCATGCACAAGCCAGAGCCATTTATAACTTGATTGACAAGATTTTCTCACACCCTTCTTCACATTAGAAATGACATTTTTAAGCAGTACTGTCCTGAACACAGACCTGCCTGAACTGCTCCTCAACAGGCTTTGAAATCTCTCATAGTCCCACGCTTCCCTTCTGCCACTCGGAGTCCAAGACCCAAGCTTGAAATCCAAATTATAAACCAGAAGACTGTCCCTACTCACATCTTTAACAGCAGAGAAGAAAGCACAACAGAGACAGAGGAGGCAGCCATTGCTGCAGATCCCATCCAGGGCTGCAAAACCAAACCAATGGGCAGGAAGACACCTAGAAAAATTAAACAGCAGTCAAAGTTCAGAGCATTATTCATATATTAACACATACAATTTCACATGGACTGTCTAGTTTTAATTGTCTTTCAATGTGTTAATAAATAGGATTTTAGTTTGAATGACAAATACTTAATACATGAAGACTTATGGTCTATCTTAACTGGAGCCCCAGGTAAATACACATGTGGGTGTGTCAGCTGCACAATCTAAAACTCAGATGTGGCATGTCCTGCCCCCCCACAGCAAACTGCTTGTTCACAGCATCAGGCTCCTTCAATAAACCTTTTGTCTTGAAGTGATTTGGATGTGCTGAGCATATCCATAGTAGCAGAGTGTGGGAGAAGGACAGCTCACAAATACCCACTGCAATGTCCATGGGCAGAGAACTCTGCCCCTACCAAGAGCCACAAATAAAGCAAATGGAAACTCTTGCACACAAGAGTAAATCATTGCAATCTTCTACTCACTGAGCCAAATCTTTTTAATGCAGGGAAACACTGAAATACCTGCAGCTATGGGAACTCCAATGAGATTATAAATTAGAGCAAAGACAAAGTTGATCCGGATCCTCTTCACAGTTTTCCTTGATAAATCTATGCTTGCTACCACATCCATCAAATCATCCTGCAAGTGAAGATACTTATTGGAGAAGCCAGGAAAAAAAGAGGGACCCATGTAGTGTCTTCATACTCCTGGTTTAAAGCTAAGTACCATGCACCAGATGTAACAGACTGTGTACTAAGGACTCTGTAGGCTGCTCTAATCTGTCTGCAGAGCCCATACAGCCAGTGCCAATCTTATTCCACATGTCACCATAATCCAAGTAATGTACACAGCACCTCAGAGTTCAGCTCTAAACAGACCCCAGTCTCTGTCTGGATGTCGTTGATATGTAGGAAAAAGTGACTGTAATGTTGGAGGTGCTGTGGTAAAAATACAATCTATGTTTGCCAAACATCAGGTCACTTTTTCCTCCTTTGCCCACTCTCAAACTTTAATTACCCCAAAGTGTGCAGTACTCAGAAAATTGGGAAGTTCCCTTCACAGGATAATTCCCACTACACTAAAGACACTCTGTGCTCCACTTCACAGTGTTCTGTGTCATTCAGGACATCCTGGCCCTTCTAACCCTGCTTGTCAGCTCATTTTAATGAAGCAGCTTTATTTCTTACCCTAATGAGAACCACATCAGCTGCTTCAATGGCCACATCAGTGCCTGTGCCAATAGCAATTCCCACGTTGGCCATGGCAAGGGCTGGGGAGTCGTTGATCCCATCCCCAACCATGGCCACCCGCTTTCCTTCATCCTGCAGCTGTTTCACTTTGGCAACTTTGTGGGAGGGAAGAACCTCTGCAAACACTTTGGTGATGCCAACCTGAGGAGCGAGAAAGGACAATGACTGTGCTGCAGCTTTCAGAGCAGCCATTAAAGCTTCTGCCTGGAATATGACTGAGAAGGGTGAAAACCATGAAAAAGCTAAAGACCAAACCCATCTGATATGAAAACAGCTCTGAATTTGCAGCTGGCACTGCTTCCATTCAAAAAGGCTTCTTGCATTCCCCCCTTATTCCAAAGTTTTTACATTACCACCTTTCACAACAGACCAGTTTCATGCCAGCCACCATCAACACCAACATGCCACAAGAAGCTTCCAGTTGTAACCAGCTTCAAACTCATTCACAGGAGCACCAGCTCACCTGGGAGGCGATGGATCGCGCTGTTTTGCTGTTGTCACCAGTCATGAGGACAACCTCTAACCCCATGCTCTTCAAAGTGTAGACTGCCAGCTCAGCCTCTGGCTTCACAGTGTCAGCAATAGCTACCAAGCCACAGAGAACTCCTAAAAACAGAAAAAAAGTGTTTGTAATAAGAATCTTTATTGATGTAGGAGGAAAAAAAAGTAACCCAGTAACACCAGTTCCTGAAACAGCAATATTGACAGTAAAAAGCAGAATGAGAACAGGTATCAGCAAGGTTTAAAACAGAGCATGGACTATGAAACCAGAATAAAAGAAAATTCCTTTTTTCTCCTTTTTTCCCCTTTGCTGTCTTTGCATTCTGTGCTCATGCCCAGATCTCCTGTGAGCAAAGAAAGGCAGGACGAGGTCCTTCTCATAGCAATGTGCTGTAAGACTAGTTAATGACCTCTTTTCATCCCATTATTCTGCTTCAGGTATAACTGCTATGCCATCACTACTTATTAATTTCTAACAATGTGACATTTTACATGATCTTCAGTGACAAATCAAGCTCAGAACAAATAAGAAGCACTGAGTTTACCATCCACAGCTGCCAGAACAGCCGTGCGGCCTCTCCGCTCGTGTTCCACCATGGCTTTATCCACCTCGCTCTTCACAAGGAGCCCATTTCTAGTCATCCATTCCCGGTTCCCAATGAGAACAGAGTATTTCTGAGAAGTCACAGTAGCTGAAGGAAGAAAACACAATCCTGATATCATATGGATTAACTAGGGAGCTTCCCTTCAGCTCATCACATCCAGCCTCTGCCAGTGTGCACTGAAATTGCATTGAAGAGAACCCAAACAGAAATAAACCTTTTTCAATGCTTCTTGTCCTACCAAACTCATTTGTTTTTGACAGAGACACACCAACAGTTCTTCAGTGCTGGGTGGTTACCATGTCAGAGCTGAAAAAGACCAAGTTCCCTCCTTAGCCCTTCTAATTTCTATGCAACAGCCCAATATACTTGAAGGAGATCTAACAATGAGCTCTTGAGTGAAACCTACTCAGTCATGCAAATATACAAAACTTTGGTAAGCGAGTGGTAAAACCAGAGAGAGATGACAAGACAACTTCTGTATAAATTTCCCATCCCATATGCAACATGTAACTTGAAATAGTATTTAATTTAGAAGTTCTGAGTGATGTGTGAGCACAAAACAAACTAATGACCAACTAAATAATGTGTGCCTGTGTAACTAATTCTTCAGGGTAAGAATAAGTGACCTCATTCTTGAGGGTCCTAAAAAACCCCAAGTTTCTCCATTTTATCCTCTAAACCAGAATTAACTTACTTGGTAGTTCAGCATCAATAATCAGAGCAGGCTGCACCGATTCATCTGTACTTTCCTCAATTTTCACAAGAGTCACATTTTTAATATTGTTTTCTTCAACCATTCTATTTTTCCTGTAGAGCAATGCTTCAATATTGGTGACTTTACAACTAATGCCACAGCCTGGAACTACCTGAAAATCTGTACATGTCCCAAGGGTTTCCAAGTCCAGTTCCTAGAGAAAAAGGATGGAATAAGAGGAAATTTTTAAATATACAAAAACAGGTTGCATTTACAAAGCCCACAAAATAAAATGCAGTCAAACAAACAAGAGGAGGGAAATAATCAATCATCAAAATCTAAGTTTGAGTGCCCATCTGACATGGTATGAAGTGATTTATGTGGCCCCACTATTTTCAGCTTTCCCAATTAAATACAGAAATGACTTTACATGTATGAATAGTCTTGTGTTATTTATGAAGTGCTGAAAGAGAGGCTCATCCATAATTAAAATGACTCTTCCCCTGCATAACTAACTCACCTTTTTGCAGTATCTGGTTATTGCTGCTCCAAGGGGGTGCTCACTGTTACTCTCTGCAGTCCCCACTATGGCCAGCATTTTACGATGAGGTAGTTGTTTACCCTCCACCAGGAACTTC
The DNA here is from genome assembly GCA_013400695.1 of Neodrepanis coruscans. Lineage (NCBI taxonomy): Eukaryota > Metazoa > Chordata > Aves > Passeriformes > Philepittidae > Neodrepanis > Neodrepanis coruscans. The sequence continues at coordinate 7,466 of VYZS01067558.1, read as the reverse complement.
ACCTGCATCACTTCTGGAGTCCCGTGGGTGATGGTCCCTGTTTTGTCAAATACAACCACCTTCACCTGCAGCAAAATAGGGACATTTTGTTCAATGAACCAAACTTTAAGCAAACCACCCACCTGAATCCAACTTACTAACACAGACTGACGACACATCACTCACTGACACCCCTGCTGCACATGGAATGATCCCGGTGGTCCCTTCCAACTGAGGATACTCCATGATCTCCTCCAGCAGTTGGCAAGACCCCACCCAGACCAGGCTGGGAAGTGCTCACCTTGTGTGCCATCTCCAGGGGCTCCCCGCCCTTGATGAGGATCCCGTTCTGGGCGCCCACGCCGGTGCCCACCATGACGGCCGTGGGGGTGGCCAGGCCCAGGGAGCAGGGACAGGCAATGCACAGCACCGTGATGGAGGCTTGGAAGGCAAAGCGGATTATCACCTCTGCCGAGGAAATGCTCCTGCTGTAGCCCTGGGGACAGCAGTGCACTCGGGTAAGAGAGGAAACTGAATGGGAACCACATATTCAACTCTATTTTGCCTTGGAGTTTAGAAAAATCTGCACGTATATCAGCTAAAGTATGAATATTAAAACTGAAGCACAGGCAAATTGTGCAAAAGCTCAGAGTAATGATTAAAATAATGAGTAATTAACCAAGTTCTGTTCTTCAATGCCTATACCCATGATTGTTTTATTTATAGGGCATTTTCCTAAAAAAGGTAACACATGTCAAAACTTTCACCTCCAAATGTAATAAGTGGAGATACTTTATCAACAATATATACAATAAGGAGAAAGACCTCACAGATATGATATGAAGCTTGCTTTCCTGCAACCTAATAAATTCTAATCAGAGATGGTCTTGGATCAAGAAACCAGTGATTTAAGCAACCCTGAAGTCCACGCTGGGATCCTGACCCTCCTCTAGCATCTGTAATGCAGATGAGTTCCACTGACTGCCCAGATGAATTTACACAAAGCTCTGCTAACAGAGCTACTTGCAGAGTTGGAGCTTGTGACATGAGGGACTTTTCTCCACAGAGAAGGGATGGATGGTGGGAACTTTCTGATGTTTAGTATTTACTTTTTTTAATCAAGTTTATTTTAATACTAACTTTCAGGAGTTGGTTAATTACTGTGGATTCTTCTTTAAGTATAAACGCAGGAGCAATACAGTGTAAAAAAAATACATAATGCAAAAAATGTAATAACAAGAACAATAGTAATCAGCAACTGCCTGCAAGGACAATTCAGGAAGTGAACCCCTGCAATCTAACAGACTCATAGGCTGCTCATTAAGTATTTCAGAAGGAGTTTAAGGAGATTTACTTACCAGAAAGTATTTTTCCACTATTTCAAAATCCACAAACCCAATTATAATCCAGGCAAGGAGGGTGACCACAGAGACAGCCACAATAAAAGGAACAAAGTAGCCACTAAGTTTGTCTGCAAATTGCTGGATGGGAGCCTGGGAAGGAGAAACACGTCACTCAGCACTGGTTTGCCACACTCCATAATTACAGAGAGACTTCAGAGGATGAGACTGCATCTAAGCCCTTATTCAGCAAAATTCTTCATTATGCAGCTGCAATTCAAATCTGAACAGCCTCAGCCACTCCTCAAGTGCTGTGGTGAGCTGATGACTAATGTGACTTTGATAATACTCTACCTTTGAGGTCTGGGCCTCCTCCACAAGTTTAACAATCTGGGAAAGAGTGGTATCAGCTCCAACATGTGTTGCTGAGATCAGGAGTGACCCGTTCTGGTTGATGGAACCTGCAATGACTGTGTTGCCAGGCTTTTTGGTCACAGGCATCGCCTCACCTGAGGGAAGGGCAACAACAGACAGGACACTGCTGAAAAATACCCCTTTGGAACAGCTACAACCCCTACAAGAGTGAGAACATCAGTTTCATCTCCCCTTCTTCAGATTTGTTTAAGAAAAAACATTTTTACACTTGCAGGAAGCAAATGCTCACCTGTGATGAGAGATTCATCCACCATGGAGTGTCCCTCAATAACACGACCATCCACTGGGAACTTCCCTCCTGGGACCACCTTAACAATGTCCCCTCGTTGAACCAGTTCCACATCAACTTGCTCTTCACTGGAATGATGTAAATGTTTTTAGTAAGAGACTGTAACTGAAGTGACCTGGGCAAAAGGAGCTATCACTACATACAAACAGAATCCCACTGGTTGACATAGTTAATGCATAAAAAATCATGAGAAAAAAAGGCCATTTTAAGAGAACTATGACTATTTCGTAATAATTTTATTTATTTACAGTTAAGAAAATCCACTAATTGACTTATCATAGCAAAACAAAAAATCAATAAGCCAAATCAGAGCAGTGTTAATCCACTGGATTTTAACATTTTTATCTGCCAGAAAATCTGAAGTTATTTCCTTCATATTTCTACAGAATGGTAACATTTGTCTCTGAATTAAGCATCTTCACAGCAAAAAAGGAACAATAGAAAAAGCAAATGACAAAGCGAGGTACCTTAAAAGAACGTTATCAGGGCCCAAGGTAACAATAGTAGCTTCAGTAGCTTGTAATGAAATTAGTCTTGCCAGGGCTTCTGAGGTTTTACCCTAGAATAATAATTTTCATATTTTTCTGACTATACTATTAAAAAAAAAGATGGGTAAATGACAACTGAATGTGTTGCAATTTACCCTATTAAGGAAATACAGACTGATATTCAGTCATTTCATATTTTTACTAGTTCGATTACTAAAGATGATTTTACAACACAGAACAAACCGAACAAAGTTTTTTCATGGGATTTTTTTTAAAGGTGTACAACATTCTGAAATGACTCTTAGTCTTGCAGCTTGCAGCTATCATGGGCTTTTATTTTCCTTACCTTTGCCACGTGCTCCAGCCAGCGGCCCAGCGAGATGAACACGAACAGCATCGGGGGGGTGTCGAAGAACGTGACAGGGTTAACTTTTGCTTTCTCAGCCATTGCAACCAGGAGAATAACTAAGGAGTAGAGGAAGGCAATGGAGGTGGCCAACACAACGAGCACGTCCATGTTTGCAGTGCTGTGTTTCAGGGCTCTGTATGCCTGGATGTAGAAGTGCCACCCTCCAAACACCTGCAATGGAGTGTATTGTACTCGTAACACACACAGCAGCATTTCCATACGAGGGAGACTCACCTTTGGTTTGTGCTATTTGCTTTCTCCACCTCTTCCTGGGTAAAATCCCAGCTCTAACCAAGGGCTGTGATCTCTTTCACAGCACTGCCAGGTATTTCCACCTTCTCCCCATGCCCACCAGTGTGGCTCAGCAGCTGCCTCACATGCTTTTTGGGTGCCCAACACCTGTACACTCACTGCCCTGCCCATGACAGTCCCTGGCACCAATTCTTTTGGCAACAGAAGCACACACCCTCTAAAGCATAAGTATATTCACTTTTCAAATTTAATTTCTTGATTGCCTTCTGGTTTGAGTGTTTAAGCCCAACAAGCCAGGAGTTGTCATAATCCCACTTACCTGTACAGGGACACAGAGCAAAAACGACAGGAAATTCATAACAGACAATCCTGGCAGGAGCTGGTATTCCAGGACCATGGAGGAGTGAAGGGCCTCCCTCTCCTCACTGCTCATGTTCTGATGTGTGTGAGCATCCGAAAGCTGACTGTCCATCACCATCATGTAAATCATCAGCCCCATGACAGGGACACAGAAAACAAAGCTCACGACAAACGACCTTTTCCATCTCAGATTTAAAGAGAGAAAAAAAAGAAAGAAAAATAACTTCTATTGCAGTCAAGTGCTGAAGAATGTTTTAACCAGCAACTCTGCATCACCCAAAAAAGGCCATAAATTTACTGTTGATTAAAAAGGAATAAAAGATATTTACAGAATCTAAGTATGTGCAGGAATACTTACTGCCTGATTTCCTGTTTGTGATCCAGATGACTAGCAGATCTATCCTTTTTGACTAAGGAAGTAGTGAAACCTAAATCCTAAGGAAAAAAAGCATAATAAACAAGAGAACAGTCAGTTTTAAAATACACTTTGTGCTCAGTTATTGCCAGATTACTGGTATAGTGCCAGTCTTACCTTTGATTTACTTTATTAACATTCCTGATATGATTGTTACTATTGCTCAGTTACCTTGCAAAGAGAGAAAAGCAATCTGATGTAAAAATCAACCTTTCTAGAATAAAATGGTATTCTAAAATGTGGGTTTCCAAAATGGCTATTACTGAAGCACAGATGTAGAGAAATTCAGTGAGAAAGCTGAGAAACTTATTTCACCTCTCAACTGCTACCACTTTATTTTTAAATAAATGTACTTTATTTTTCTACAAACCTATAGCTGCTATCTCCAACTCCACCAAGCCTGGCTTTCATAGTATTTCTGTTTAAAAGTTTAGGCAAAGTTCTAACAGCATTTCTGAGCCAGCACACACATATTAGATGCAAAAATGTGCACTAAGAAGAAAGCGGATGGAAGAAAAGGGACATATTTTTCCCTTTAACAGCCTTCCCTTCTGTTTCTGGGGTGTGTAACTCTTCAAAGGACACTGGATATTTGATGAGACTTGGTGCTTACATGAAACTCACCTTTATCACTTGCATAACATCTCGAGGACCAATAGCCTCAGGGTCATATTTGATGTGTGCTTTGTTGGTTGCAAGAGCTACTGAGCAGTATAAAACACCATCAGTCTTCATGAGGGTGGATTCTATCTTGTGCACACAAGAAGCACAAGTCATCCCTCTCACCTGCAAAATAAAGGTTCCTTCCTGTTATCAAAACCACAGCTTACCTTGTAAATGCATTTTAAAAAGTAGGAAGAGTGCTTATGACTATCCTGCCTTATTGATTGCTTTATTCTGTGCTTTGAAGCAGTGAGATGGAGCTCTACTCAAAAATGAACTACAGAATCACAGAATGGTTTGAGTTGGAAGGGATCTTAAAGATTGCCTAGTTCCAACCCCCTGCCATTGGCAGGGATGCCTCCCACAAAATCATGTTGCTGAGGGGCCCATCCAACCTTCCCAGAGGAAGCACAGCATTGAGACAAGGTCATTAAGCTCTGCTAAAGCTCTGTTGGCTCTTCAAGCTCAGAGCTGGGGCAGACTGAGCTAGACTCAGCTTCAAACAATACATTCTGGCAATTAATCAGAAAAATACAGGGATACTTCTCTGACTTCAGTGTAGTAGTAGTGAGCCAGCACAGGCTGCAGGACCAGATTTGTGATACACACCTGATGGACTCTGTTTTTTAACAGAGTCTGTTGTTTAAGCCCTATTGTATGATTAAACTTTAGGAAGTGGGACTCTTACACGAGCACATCCAACAGATAAATGTAATAAAAGCCAAGGGTGGCAGGTTATATTTCTAGCTTACAACAAGCTCCAGAATTCCATCTCCTTCACCACAGTTTTCCATTACGGTGGCTCCAAATCCCAGCTCCCGTATGAGCTCTGCAATAGCTGAAGGGTGTATGACAGCAGGATTGTACCTCACTTCTGCCTTCCCTGCCATGAGGGCAACAAGGATTGAATGTATCCCTAGGAAACAAAATGTGTGAGTGGCAGAACTTGTTAAAAAAAAAATCCTGTAACGTGAGGGCACAATACAGTTTACCGAAATTTGAAACTTTAACACATTGTAAATAATGAAAATCATTTTTGAAGATACACCAACAACACAACAACAGCACCTCAGTGCAGATGAAAGCTTTACTCTCCATGAGTGGCCTATTTTTAACAGTCTAATTACAAACATTCAGCCCATGCTATATAAAAAGATGATCTATTCTTAGTTGAAAGAAGTTCTTCTAAACTACACTGCTATATATTTTTCTGATCTGCATTTACCATTTCTAGAAGTCTTTTCAAAGGAGAATTTGTCTAAGAAAAGGCAGATTTAACAATCAATCCTCTTGTACACAGAAAGGACTTAAGATTCATCCCTTCTCTAGGATGAAAAAATTAAAATACAGGTTAAGCTGGAATGCCTCCACCTTTGTTACAACAATTAAACACCGTCTGCATTAATGACTCTTTGTTACATCCCAGTCATGCAGCTGTTTGTTCCTGCAAATATAACCAGACAGACATGGATGCCCTGACTGCCAGAGCTAAAATTAACTTGTGTCTCTTTAATCCACACTAATACTGTCCCTCTCTAACAGCTCCTCCCCAGCACACAGACAGTTGCTTTGCCTTTCAGCTGCACACCTGGACACCTCCCTGCAGTGGGAAAGATTTGTTTTTCCTTCAAAAGGATGTGTGTTTGATCCTTATATACTCTGGAGAACTCAGGTGCTGGTTTTGCAAGGGCAGTCTCTGGCCAGCATGTCTATAAAGCAGCAAGAATGACCCTGTTCCCACCATGTGGATCAGAGGTGAGCAGGCTGTTCTCACCGCTGGAACACCTGTAATGTCCCTGCCCTGACAACCCACCCATGGGAAACACTGTGCAAAAGCCAGATGGATTCTCCAAAATGACTGCTCAGAGATCTAACAGCTCACACTGACACACACACATCTTACCATCTTCCCTTCTCAGGTTCCTCTCAATGTTGGCGACACACGAGGCACACGTCATTCCTGTGACCTGCACAAAGCACTTGGAGATGGTCTTTGTCTCCTGCCTCCCCAGGTGACCTGGGGGCACTTTGCAGGGTGGCTCCAGTTTGTGAGAGTCCAGCTGTGCTTCAGGTGAGGGCTGAGCTTTGGCCAGAGACACTTCTGCCTTTGCTGGAAAGGAGATTGCAGTTCCTGACATTATCAACAGCCATTGCAACCAAGTGTGAGCTGCTGTTACAGACTGCTGTGCATTTAGACCAAAAATGGAAACTGTGCAAACCTTGACAATCAGACCCATCCACCTGTCTGGCAGTTTAGAGTCAGCAAAAGGAAACAAGGCAAAGGGTTGGGATTAACTGATTCGTTTACTGTATTTTTGCTATTTTTCCTTTTGCCTTTCCTCATTGTCTTTGTTCTACTGCACATCCTTTGTCCTCTTCTCTAGGCTGTAAGTGGAACCTCTACATTGCAACCTTAGTTTTACATAACTTTACTGACTGTACCTGGAGTACAAAGTCAAATTTGTAAGCAAGTGCATGTTTCACAAGCAAAGTCAGTGATTTTGACCTTAGAGAAGGGCTCTGGAACTAGAGACAGCTGCTCCTCACAGCAGTTCAGGGGATGTTCTGTTTGTGCAGGAGCAGGGAGAAAGGAATTAAATGGGAGCACCTGACCACTTCTTCAGTTACTGCCATAAAATAGCTCATGCACTGTATTGACCAACATTTAATCTTGCTGAATCGAGAAATGGAGCTTCCCTGTCCCCTCAGGAAGCCACTCCTCCTATTAGAATTTGCTGGAAGTGGGGGTTCGCAGGAATTTCTGGGGGACCCAGCCAGGTTAGCCAACCCAAAAATGGGTAAACATCTGCCTGGCCATGGGAAGCAATGAATTAAT
>VYZS01067548.1:0-11000 GCA_013400695.1 Neodrepanis coruscans | reverse complement strand
CCACCCAAATCCAAAAACCCTTAACCTGACTCTCCACAATGGCACTACCAGGCTGTGAAAGAGTTGTCTCCTCTGCAGGAAATGTTTTCTCTTACTCCCGGTTTGTGTTGTCTGCTTTTAAATTCCACTCTTGTTCAGTTGCAGTGTACAGTTAGTACATGCAAAATATTGGCCTTACCTCTCCTTTATTTTAGAGCATTAACGTACTTGTTTAGCCTTACCACAGTAGGAATCAAAGATACAGAAAAACACAACAAAGCAATTTACCCAACCCTCTTCTTTGAAGAGGACAGTTAGCCTCCTCCTACTCACAAATTTAAGTTGTCAGGTGGTTGAACATAAATCAAGAAAATCGAGTTTAGTCTGTGCTGTGGCTGCCAATAATGCTGGATTAATTTTTGTTGCAAAGGTTAAGCAGTGCTGCTTTAACTAGCAGGGGCTTGTGCAGCATGGAGCCCTTGAGTTCCCTGTTCCTCCCAATGCTGGGAGAAGGAGTAGGTCTAGAATTTGTTTCTCAACCTGACTCTGTTCCCAAGAGATGACCACCTTTTTCCTAAAGCAATACAAGTGCAAGAGAAGGAAGGGAGAGCAGTAATTGTGGGATGGAAAGAAATTGAGAGCCTCAGGTGGCCTGAGCAAGGTCTCTTCATGTCTGTAAGATGAGGACTTGCCTGATTCATTGCTGGCTTTGCCCATAGCGACTTTGTAGGAGCTGGCCCATCACATTAGATTCCAGTTTCTGTCCTGATACCATACCTTTGCATGCAACACCTCACCCACTCCCTGTTTTCAGGTGGTGTAAGTAGTGTAGGCTGCTATTTTGTCTCCTCATCCTAAGGTTGACATGTGTCTGGGCCGTACTAGAAGCTGCACTTCTAGGCGTCCTTAGGTCTGGCTTGTCCTGGCAGCCTGCTCTACATATTTCTCTGTGGCTGGGTACAAAGCAGTAAAAGAAGGAGAGAAAATGAAGGTGGGCCATGCACAGAAATAAGAGGTGTAAGAGACTAGGCTGAAAAACTAGAGGGGAAATAGAAAACATGTAGATGAGAAATGTGAGAAGAGGAGCAAAGCTAGGTGGGATGCAGCATGTAGATTTCAAAATTAGAAGCTTCGAAGGAGAAAGCAGGAAGTTGTTTGAAAGGAAGGGCAGCTGACAGAGTTATTCACTAAACCTGTTACTAAAACAATTTTCAGTTTGTATGTCAGGAAAGGAAGATGATTAGAGTTGGTTGACTGAACAGGAACAGGAAGCATTTTGCTTCCCATGGCTCCCTTTTTCTGTGCAAGCTGGTCCTTTCACAATGTTCCTACTACAGGTTCCTGGGTCCATTTTAGTGCCTTGGGTTTTTTCCTCCTAAGATCAGATAGAAGATTTGTCTTTTTTCTAAAGAGGACATTAGTTTTCCTCTTCCACCTCCACACATTCTAGAAATTCACATCAAACAGTGGCAAGTAAATACATGTGAAAAGAATGAGTGAGCCAAAGCAGGATCAGAGGACACTGTCAGATCTGAATTCTCCAGCTTAAGAGCCTGTATTCTGCATTTTGAATCAAGTGTATGAAAAGCAATAAAGAACAGGCTGGTTCAATAAACAGCTCAATTATTTAGGACCACCAAGATTCCTGGCATTTTTAAAGTACAAACATTTTTTTTCACAGTAATATCAGAATTTATGGCTTGGACCTAGTTATGAATTCTGTATTATAACAAAATGCAGTTCCACAAGCTGTAAGATGGCAGGCTCTGAGCCTATAATGCATTCTCCTCCCTTTTGATGTCAATAACCTGCCGTTTACAAAGCATTAACTAAATTTTGAAGTTTAATGGCTTTATTCCCAATAGTTTATGCTTTCTATTGTGTTAATTTCTCTTTAATGCATATTGTGTTATAACTTTATTTCATGCCATGAATACATAGCCACATCTCACATTTATAAAATGCATACTTAAAGGTACTCTATTGCTATTCATAAATCCTTTAGGCATCACTAGACTTTGCAAAGAATCTGGGCCCTGTGAATTTGCTGTTATAATCCTTCTAGAGACAATCAGCCAGGTCCTCCCAATACCTGATGCCAAAGCCAGTTTGGTTAGTATGTTATGGCAGCTGTGTCTCAACCCCTGAAGTCACTTCATGTGAAAAACTTGTACTTGATTAAAGCTAGTTTAGTCCTATTCTGGGTAGAATAGAATTGGGAAGACAGCTTCAGGTTGTATGATCAACACTTGCCTGGTTCATGTACTTTGTAAAATACTGTCTCATTACATGAACCCCAAACTAACAAAACATAAAATCATCTTGTCAGAAGCAATGGCTCTTTGGAAATTGCACTATGTTTGTAAAGTGCCTTTTTAAGCATTGAGCAACACTTTTGCTTGGAAAGTGCTTCTGAGGGCAAAAATAAAAAGCAAAGAGTTCCTGAAACATTTCAAGTTTGGCTTTCCAGAGAGTTTCTCCTTTGTTTGCTTGTTCTGTTGCCTAGAAACTGACCTAAATAAGAGACTCTGTGTAGACAGAGTGTTCTCTGGTAGAGGCTCCCTAATGGAGAAGGGCTGTTTAATTGATATGAGCAGAAACATAAAGCATGCACAAAGAGTGAATGCCCAACAGTCACTTAGTCAGCTGGCTTAGGCAGAGAGCTTTCTGGTTTGGCTTTAGTGCAAACAGATAAACCTGTTCATCTTTCATTTTGTCAGCTGTTTTGAATATTGTGGATGAATGCTCTTGTACTTTAACCTTTATCTGTCCAGTTATTTTAACCTATCTTGATAGCAGGACATGCTCAGCATCTATAGGTGTGGTGAACTGATAAACCTAGGAAGTCATATCTGTTGATACATAGCCTACGTCCCCTCTCCCACCATGATCTGTGGAATATCTGGATTGCAGCTATAGGCACTGGGTGGAAGAAATAGGAATAGCATCAGCAACTGGTGATAGCCGGAAAGACGGGACCAGCAAGATAGTGGGGTGCCACTTTAAACGCCAGGGATCTTTGAAGAACATATCGCAAATGGATAGATTTCTATATATATAATCTGTGATTATTCATCGGGAAAGGAAATGGTAATGTCACATTACACAGATCCAACAGCTCACCGGATATTTATGTAGCATTGACTGCCCACAACACTTCTGCTTGAAAGGATACTACTAATTTTTATTTTGGTTTTAGAGGTCTAGAATCAAACATCACTGTTACTAGTTATTGTACATAATCTGTATAAACTTTTTCTTCTTTTTATTATGAATAAATTTTGTTTCTGGCAGTTGAGTATTGTACATTTAGTACAGAATGAATACTTCAAACCCACAAGATTTTCTTACCCATAACTGGATGAAAATAGTGCAGCTCTAATTTGTAGATTTTCGTGCCTATTTTACATCTTCTCTTCTACAACTTTAGGGATGACAAACTGTTTGAAAGAAAAAAGATCCCAAACTAGCAATATCTGTCTTCAGACTCTTAGGCCAAAGTCTTAACTGAATGCCTTACATTTGTCTCATGAATAGAAATGTACTGATTTCCAGAAATGCTGAATTTTCTCAGTAATCTCAATAGACTCTGAAGTGTGCCTCTAACATCTGAAATTCATGCTTCCTTTTTTTTTAAACCTTTTTTTTTTACTTAAACCTAAATATGGATTTACAATTCTAATTATCAGAGATACATATGTGAAAATTTGGCCTGGAAAAAAAAAATCTCACACAATTTCTTTATTCATTGATCTCTTCTTCATCATCTTCAAATGCTTCCTCCCCATCATTTGCTGTTGCTTCTTGATATTGCTGATACTCTGAAACCAGATCATTCATGTTGCTTTCTGCTTCTGTAAATTCCATTTCATCCATTCCCTCTCCTGTGAACCAGTGGAGGAAGGCCTTTCTCCTGAACATGGCCGAAAACTGCTCCGAGATCCTTTTGAATAGCTCTTGAATAGCAGTACTGTTGCCGATGAATGTGGAAGCCATCTTGAGGCCACGAGGAGGTATGTCACACACCGCCACCTTGACATTGTTTGGGATCCACTCCACAAAGTAACTGCTGTTCTTGTTCTGGATGGCCAACATCTGCTCATCAACCTCCTTCATGGACATGGGACCGCGGAAGACGGTAGCCACTGTCAAGTATCGGCCATGTCTTGGGTCACAGGCTGCCATCATGTTTTTGGCATCAAACATCTGCTGGGTAAGCTCTGGAACAGTGAGTGCTCGGTACTGCTGGCTGCCTCGGGCTGTCAGAGGAGCGAAGCCTGGCATGAAGAAGTGCAGCCGTGGGAAGGGGACCATGTTTACTGCCAGCTTCCGGAGGTCAGCATTTAGTTGGCCTGGAAAACGCAGGGACGTAGTTACCCCGCTCATGGTAGCAGAAACCAAGTGATTTAAATCACCATATGTTGGAGTGGTGAGCTTCAGGGTGCGGAAGCAAATATCATAGAGAGCTTCGTTGTCAATGCAGTAGGTTTCATCTGTATTTTCAACCAGTTGGTGGACCGAAAGCGTAGCATTATAAGGCTCCACCACTGTATCAGAAACCTTTGGAGAGGGCATGACACTAAAGGTATTCATTATCCTGTCCGGATATTCCTCTCGTATCTTGCTGATGAGTAGGGTTCCCATGCCAGACCCTGTCCCTCCTCCCAGGGAATGCGTGAGCTGAAATCCTTGCAAGCAGTCGCAGTGTTCACACTCTTTTCTTACAACATCAAGTACAGAGTCAACCAACTCTGCCCCTTCTGTATAGTGTCCTTTAGCCCAGTTGTTTCCTGCACCAGTTTGTCCTAAAGTAACATACAGCAGGGAAAGAAAATATGCAAAATTATTGTTAAGGTTTGATAGTTGCATGCTAAATAGATTCACCTCTGTAACAAAAGCTGCTATAAATCTGTCAGATAATTGTGCTCTTCAATTCTGCCTACAAAAATCTCTGGAACTATCAATATAAACTTTTTATATTGTCTCTGGCAATTTTATGCTTTTTGGTGATTTTGGTTTGGTTGTTTCAGGGTTTTTTTGGCATTTTACCATCCGTAAATGCAAAGATGACCTTGACTCCTTTTTGAAAGCTTCCACACTGCCAATCCTGATCATTCTGTAAATGCAAAATACTGTCTGTCCATAAGGACCATAATGCATACAAAGCTAAATCACAGATACATATTTCTAAATGAAAGGTTCTCGGACTGTTCTCATGAGGTACAGAGACAATATTGTCATTCAAGAACAAAGCCGGGCTTCAGAAGTCCTATTTAACGTGTTATATCAGGAACTATAGCTTTCATGAATATATTGATCAACATTATTCCAAAATCTTAGAAATTAGCTGTCCTTTAGAGTTTTACTGGTTTCCCTGCAGACCCATGGTTCTTCAGGATGTCCAAAGCAACTTGCAGAATTGGCTTATTCTATTTCATAAACCCCTCTTTTCTTCCACAACACTATTTTCCCTTTATGTGCCACTCAGTTTATTAAGATGAGCAGTCAGATCATTTGCTATGCCATCATTTTGCTACTACTTAGATAACAAGGAGGAATTAACAGGGGGTGAGGTTTTTAATACTCCTCTTCCTCTCAGTGATTACTATATACATACATTGTGCCACTTTATGGTGCTCCTTTGAGCAGCATTCAGAAAGAGCAGTAGTTTCAAAATTAAGTATAAAGCTGACAAATTCTGAGTTTTCTCCAGGACCTTCCCCTCCCTTCCTATTACCATCTCATTTCAGTTCCCAGTGCACCGTGTTGGTGCCAAACACATCAACCAGAGTAACTGCTGGCTGGGATATTTTTTAAATATTATACACTGTATTTTCACTGCATAAATGCTTGGTTTCCTCATGATGTGTTTGGTTAGTTAATGCATTGTTCTGTATGTTGCTATATTTTTCTCTCTTTGAGCCTAGGGAACTCAGCACTTCCTGTCCAGCTGTGCTAAACAAAAAGTAATATCCTTCCAGAATTAAGTATGTTTGCAACCATCTGCAGTCTGCTAGAGCAGTTCCCCTACTGCAGATAGGGCAGCACGTTCAGGATGCACAAAAACAAGCAGACATCACTCCAAAATGCAGGAGGTCCTAACAGAGCTAAATTCTGAGCTTAGGACTTTATCTTATAGGTTGCCTCTTGTGTAAATCTTGTGTTGCCTTTCTTCAGTGGGCAGTGAGATAAGGAGTGAGGAATAGGAACAAAAAACAAGGTAAGAGGAGAATAGCAATTATTCTAACAAACATGAAAATTGTATTTTCACAGTGAAAAACAAATCAGTAGAAACTGATTTTACTTGCTTTTGCTTTGTTTGCAGATCAAGTTTGCAAAATTTAGAACATGACTAACACAGAGGTTGACCTGTCCTTCTTTGGGCCCTCCACCACATTAGACTCCCTCAGCCTTATTCTGCATTGCACAAACTCCAGGATGCCCACACAACTACTGCCATACTACCTCTCCCTACTGCACTAATACAACCTCTGCATCTATACGGCTTCATGGAACTGTAGCAGTGGCTGCCTATGCCAAAACTCATGGCCTACCTCCAGCCCGCTATTGGCTACTCCTATGGCAACATTGCACTTTGCCCACTAGTCAGCCATGTGCCTAGGGTCTCCCACATTTTCATTGGAGATCTCCTACTGTTTATAGCCAGTAATTGAATGCTTCCAGACCCACTAGCTCAATAGCACTGTAAAATCACCATACCACCATAAAGAAAATACAAAATAAGCCCTGGAAGATTCAAACTTCTTAACCCATAAAAATACAATGCAGTCTGGAGGTGACAAGGTTCCCACACACCTAGAAATCCTGATTGTGATCCTGTGAAACTCTACTGGATGCCCTCCACTTATCAGGTACCCACCTACCTGGCCTCCAAAAATCTTAGACAAACACAAAAATTATCAAGTTCCAGGAGGACTAAGTTCTCTGGGTAGAAAATGAGCCCATGTCCACAAAACTCAGAACTTGGCAAATCTTTTGCTAGTCCTGGAAGCTCTGCATTGTACACAGTCTATGTATAGCGTTCTGCCTCTATCATTTCTCCCTGCACATTTGCCAGGATCTAAAGTCTACACAAAGCAATTCCACAACTTATCTGCATTCTTGGCACTTCCAGATCCTTCTATCACTTTCTTTTTTGAATACACTAAAGGGTTATCGCAGATGTTCAGGTTGAGCTGCACACGCAGAGAAGCTATTTGTCTAACAGTCAACTTATTTTTTAATCCCTAAAATGTTAACTGTTTTCTGTGACCTTCTTTGACTCCTTTCCTCCCTTCACTGCTTGAAAGAGAAGACAAACCTTTTAAGAGAGAGTAGTAGTAGCTTGCACACTAATGCTTAGAAGCCTATTTTGAAAAGCCTTGCTACAGAATTTGCCTTTGACTGCCTGACAGCCATTTTGTGGTTGCCCCCATCAGTTCAGGCAACTTAAAGTGGAGTGGTATCTATGTAGCAAATCTAGAGAAAGGGTGTACACAAGAAAACGATAAATGCAAAAAACATACAATGAAAACTGGCTAATGGGAGGAGATACATCACAGTACACAGCAGCTCCTGCAGGGAAATTTTATGCTGTTAGAAGGCCAAGAGACATGTTGCTCTCATACAGCAAGATCATTCCACCTGCACTTCACCTTGTAGATTACTACCTTGTCAACCCAAGCATTAAAGTATAAGGATTGTTTCATCTCCTTCTCAAATCTCCTACTTCTCTGAAATAAAATTCCTGCATCTGGAATACCTGATCACATGCTCAACATAAATGCATTAAATCTTGATTGATGGCCCCTGGTTCCTTGCTATGGAGACATGAGCACATGCAGGTATATACAAGCAGACGTGGAAACCATTTCCATTAGAATGAGCCCTAACAGCCTGGGCTACAGTAACTATGAGACTGCCAGCTTCTGCCACAAAATCCTTTGTGGGACCAGGCCAGATTTCTAAAAGAGAAAACAAAATGCTTTGTTGGCTTTTGACACAGAAGATCATTACTTCAGCGCTCAGCCATTCTACATTATTCAGCAGGTTGGGAGGACAGTGCCTGATGCTGGCAGGGGCCTCTGTCAGATGCAAGTTGATCACATGCTGTTGGTTCATTGTTATCTTGGCAGGAAGGGAGTAAAGTGAACTGGACTGTTGTTGAAGACATTCTGAATTGATTTTGCTCTGGTTTTACTGGTGGTGTGCCAAACTGTAAAGCTCCAGTTCAGGTATTTCCATAGGTCAGGTGAATTCACTTTCAGAGGGCTTGTTTTGTCCATGCACTTGAAAGGGAATGAAAGGAGAAATCTGAGTACAGAAACATACTTCATAAAGCTGCCTATAGGCTTTTCTCCCTAAGCTTACTTCTACATGTTGTAATTTAGAGCTCTTTTGGATGAGACCCTTAACATCACTGCCATGGAGTTTAAAGGAAAATAATAGAGATAGCATTGAAAGTTTTAAGTCAAAGACTTACAGAGGCTCTGTATGGCTTCTTCACTCCCTACCTCTCCAGCAACAACCCAGGCTTAAGTTTGTTTTATACCACACAAATAATGTTTATCTTTTCTCTGTGTGTCCCTGGCATTGTTTCTTCCTTATGTTAACACAGTATGCCAAACTAAGTTCCAACCTAAGCTTGCCTTGTCAGGAGGAAATATGTTAGTGCAGACATGGAAACCAAAAGGACACGAGAATTCTCGTGGTAGCTTTCATTCAGACTTCCTGTTTCAGCTAGTGGATCACTTAACTTCCATATGCTGTTTCTCCTTTAGTGCAAAGCAACTGATAATGCTTCTGTATCTCATAAGGGTTCTCAGAATGGGTAATATGCATTTCTAACCTTAGATGGGAAGTACTACAAAAGTCCAAAGTAAAACAGAAAAGCCAAAACCAACCCTCTGCAATAACACTGCAAAAACAGAAGTTCTCCACATACTCTCAGACTGTTCCTCATTATACTGGAAAACAACCCAGTAACTGGCTGTATATGACAGTGTTTTCCATATTATAGTTGGTCTTCTTCCACCATTACTGTGTTGTAAGGATCTGCTGAAAAACTTTAATTACACAGTCTAAAAACAATTAAATGCTCAAGAATTTAATGTGAATTCAAGTGAAGAGTAGTCTGGTTGGTTTGTGATTGAGGCTTTCCTTCCCCCTTCCATTGTATGTAGAATTTCTGTGCACTTCGTTGTAAAGCAGTGGCCTCAGGATTTCTCAGGAGTTCATATATATGAAAAGAAAAAATCTGAATACCATAGAAAACTTTCAGCAGTTTGCTAATTGAAGGAAATGTTTAACAGAATGATTTCTTTAGTGAACAGGATTTTTTGAGTAATTTGCAGATGATTGCAATTGCATTGTTAGTTATTAAGATTTCTCAGTAGGATCACTTTGGAATAGAGATTAAATACTTTTTGACTATCCACTTGGTAATCAAAGGGCTGCTGAAGAGCTTTGGTTTGTAAAAAGTAACATCGACATACCAAAGATGAAATTATCAGGCCGAAAGAGCTGACCAAAAGGACCGGATCGCACACTATCCATGGTTCCCGGCTCCAAGTCCACCAAGACTGCTCTTGGTACGAATTTCTGGGCTACAATAAAAAGTAAGCATGCTCTTAATGTTCTGAAATAAGCTAATACAATTATAGCTCTTAATACAGGAATATACTATCTCATATTGTTAGTCTAATACATGGCTCTTATACCTATAAGTACGTCCTATACAGAAAGTCATGGTAGTGAAAAACCCAGAACCATAGGAACAAATCTATTCAGCTTGAAAAATAGAGCTGACATCTTTTGGGTTCTGTAGATAGTATGTCACATTTTGTAAGCTCTTTATTAGCAATAGATACAAGGGAGAGAAATTTCTGATTAGAAAAAATGGTTTACAAGTAAGGTAAGAAAAACAGGTCATCTTTTCTGTGAATAACAGCATAAGTGTTTATGTTCAAATGATCTCAATACATCTCACAAGGTTTTATGCTCAAAGGATTCTCCTTCACTGAAGGAGCTACTTGGTGTATTTAGCAAACAGTAGTAGTCAGCATATCTACCACAGAGCACAAAATAAACAATCTGTATCAAATTGAAATTGTTCAAGCAAACTCAGGTAAAAATACGAATCAACCCAATCTGGACAAAAAATGAAACATTCACACATTCATGTCAACAATTCAAAGGACTCAAAATCCCCATTTTACACTGTAAAAACCTTTCAACACCAGACTGACTCAGAGGATTGTGTGCCTTTGGCATCCTATTAATGGATCACTGTTCATTTCTCTACTACCTGTGGTCCAACCCTCTCATTCATGAAATTAGAGAGAGTACAACAGACATAGGCTCATATAACCAACAGTTTAATTTGGGGTAATTGACAAGATGCATCTGATGAAGTATCCATGCGTTAGAAGAGCAAACGCCTACAGTAATGTTAAATAATAAACAAACCTCCACCTCCAGGCTCTAAGGACAGCCCCTTGTGCCACCTCTTTCTGTCTGGAGAGATAACACCCAGTTATCTTAACACTTACTAAGAAAGTAGACAGTATTTTCTGTGTATAATGGGTATATTTCTGTGTCAGCTGGGGGGCTGACGGCATGCGAGGAGGGTGGCCAGATGTGCAATACAGCTTTACAAGCCCGTTGTCTCCCAGATTCCTGTGCCACTTCCCACGGAGTTCCCCGTCCCGCACCCCTCCCAGTCCTACACTTACAAGATGATTCATTATAGTAGACATTGATCCTTTCCAGCTGCAGCGCTGAGTCACCGACATAGCCTCCGGCTGGGTCAATGCCATGCTCATCACTTATCACTTCCCAAAACTAAGGGAGGAAAAGCAAGAAGTGAGTTGGGAACTCCCCCGCGGAGCACCGGAGGCCCAGCCCAGCGCCCGGGCCGGGGGCGGCGGCGGCCCCGCGGCAGCTGCCGGATTCCTGGCGTGCCCGCAGCCGCTCCCTGCCCACGCCGGCAGCGGCAGCAGGGCGGGCACCAGGATTCAAAC
>VYZS01067487.1:1308-20673 GCA_013400695.1 Neodrepanis coruscans | reverse complement strand
GGACTCAATGATCCTTGTTGGTCTCTTCCGACTCAGCATATTCTTTTATTTTAATTCAGGTCATGGTTTCTCATGATGCCTGAAAAACAGGGAACAGACTCAGAGATTTCATAAAAGTGCCGAGTTATTCAGAGAAACACCATCCGATGAGAAAGGAGGAGAGACATTTATCATTCACAACAAACCATTGGCTAAATAAGTGGTATGAAGAAGCAATGCTGCTTTTGTAGACCACAGTCCTCCTTTTGACAGGGACCTGAACTTGAGGACTTAGAAGAACTAAGAATGCAGTCTGGCAAGGTAATGAACCTAAGACTGGGCAGAAATATTTTTTTTCAGTGTTTTTTCCCTCTCGCAAAATGCCGTTCTCAGAAATATGAAAACATCAAAGTCAATAAAATGGCTTTTTTATAAAAAACTTCCTCAGATCCTTCTGCATTCTAAATGTCAGGATGGGATGTGAGTAGTAACATAAGGTGGCTGCTTGAGGCCAAATTTGGGATTCTGAGTGTGCAAAAGTCTGTTCTGCAAAAATCAAGGTGAAACAGAAAATGGTCCAGAAGACAGTCTGCTGTGTCTATCTGTTAGTGATAAGAAAAGCAGATTAAACTCTACCCTTTTCCCTTCGTTTTGTAAAGCAGATGATCTGGGATTTTTTTTTCCATAAGAAAACATTAAATTATCTTCTCCTGATGAATATTTCAGGCATAACCTCAACCAGTAGCCAGTGCTTCCCACTTAAATATTCCAGGTTCATCTGTCCAGTGCATCTCAGTGTGCTGAGTACATGCACTTGGTGCAGTGCTGAATGTTCCTGGTGGTAAGGAGTGATTAAATGTCCTACTTTTCTTTTGTCCTACTTTTTAGGGGATTCAGGTGGTATGGCCAATGCTAAAACAGCAATGATAGCCATAGGTATTAATACTGTCATCCTGCTTTCCTTCACTTATGGAAAGATTGTGTGCTGATAAATGCCTTTCAAATTCATAATTCTCATGTGGTGCCACAAATAATTCACAAGCATCTGTAACTTCCTATTTTGCAACTGATTCTACTGAGTACAGTTATGTTTATTAACAATGTTTCCAAAACAAGCTTGAATTTTTAAAATAAAGCCTTTTTAGTATGCTAATACATGTTCAGAGCAGTCAGAAAAAATGCTTAAATGTATGAAAGACCTGAATATTTCTAAGATGGCTGAATGGAAAATTTCCAGAGTTCATGTTTATGGAAACACAACAGAATTAGTATAAGTGAGAAGTTTTAGCTCAAATACTAGTTATCTTCATCATCCTTAGTGGGGGAACTTGACCCTGCTTTGGGCACAATGGTTGGACTGGATGAGCTCCCATCTCCATTAGGGGGACTGTGTGATGCTATCTGAGAATTTGGGTCAGTGATTTTTGAGCTGAGACTTTTTGAAGAGAACTACCCTAACAAGAAAGAGACATAGCAGACAAAAATGACAGGTTGTGTACTTGTCTTTTTATATGGCTTTACTTAGAATGCAGAGTCCATTCTGAAATCCCTCCTGGCAAATACGTACGTCCTAGTTTTTTGGCTGTGGCTGTCTCATCACCCTCAAGGTAGATCACACCTGCCACGCTGCTGCATGTACCAGGTATTTCTCTTTTAGCTGTCCTAGTTTTCTGCATGTCAGATCAATAGAAGTAGGTATTAGAGTATGTGCAATGGAAAATCAGAGGATAAAATGTTGATCTTGAACATTTTCTAGATTATGTGCTGTAGTAATTTTTAGGCCAAGTAAAATTTCTTCTCTCTTTTTCATAAAACAGTTCAGGAGAGGCTGGAATGTGTGTTTTTGTTTTCTTATGATTGCTAGGTAGTTTGTGTAAAAAAGGAATAATGCAAAACGTTGCTCTGCAACTCTTCTACTTGACTGGGAATTTGTCACCTAAAATTATCGCTCAAGTTGTATGTAAAGACAGGTGAATGCCTCATTCTGGTTACTCATGTCTGACTCTTTTTTGAAGAGCAATTTTTTTATCATCCTATCTCTACCATCAGTTCCAAGGCTGTTAGCAGAAGAAGCCTCAGATACATGATCATGCTTCAGGCACATACTTGTTTTTAACTTTAGGGAAGTCAGCTCCTCAGTCATCTCAGTTCTCTACTTAGCCACAGAATGTGGGGAAAACAACAGAGAGATTTTTGGCAACTACTTGGCAATGCCCTGCAATTGATAAGGACAGAGAATGATTTAGTCTCCTTTTCTGTCCAACAGTGTAGTGTAGTCATTTTGTCATCCTGACAGCAGTGGAGAATTGAGACTCTTCTGCCTCCTGGTTATCCTGGCATTTGTGACTCACCTATGGATGGTCTAAGGGTATCAAACAGCAGTGCCATCCCGTGCCATCATGGTGATTTTATCTCTTAGGTGCTTCCTTACAAGTAAAATGCAAATAGCTGCTTGTATTGCAAAGACACCAAATGTATTGCTCTGCAGGAGCTGTGTATTTACCACACCAGTGTGACCCTGTGTTCCTGCCAGACCAAGGCAGCACTGTCTGGTGATAGTCTGCCCACCTCCCTCTGTTTTTACACATGGTTAATACCACTGTGGCCAGAGTGACAGCGAAGAGCATCTTCACACAATGTTCAGGCTTCTTTGCAGCTGATGAGAAAAAACACAGAATTGAAGTATTTCCATGCATCTGACCCAACAAGGCAGTTTATAATTTGCTTTGTTTTAATTCCATAACACTTGAACACCAAGCATGATTTAAAGTGAGGGAGAGCTTTCCCTTGGTGGATGGGAACCGGACTGACTGTATGTCTCTTCAGATCAGGTCATGGGATGGGAGCTCCTGCCTTTCAGGCACATCCACCTCTAACTACTTTCCCCATAAGCCATGGGCATAGGCTTGGCTGCAGACAGAGCTCTTTCTCTGTACCTGTGCGAGCTGAAATCTCTGGTGGGCTTCCCACTCTGTGTCTCTCTGCTTCTCCAGGATTTGTGTCCAGAGCCTGAAGCTATCCTTCCACCGTGTGTCCCAAGCCCCGCTGTTCCACCCCAGCCAATGACTTATGTAAGAGAGAGTAGCATTGCAGCCATTGAAGCTAATCAGGGAAAGTTCCTGCCTGTGAGAGCAGATAAAGTTCATGATGGATTCTCTTGCCCTCATTTCCAGCTCTGCCTGGAGGTGTGATTCCCTGGAGTAGTCATGTCTGCAGTCTGTGCTTGCTCCACTGGCTTGAAGAAAGAACTGAATCACACTGGCAGGGTTTTTGGTTGGGTAACTCAGAGAAGCTCTGCACAAGAATAATCTCTCC
Organism: Neodrepanis coruscans; assembly: GCA_013400695.1. Taxonomy (NCBI): domain Eukaryota; kingdom Metazoa; phylum Chordata; class Aves; order Passeriformes; family Philepittidae; genus Neodrepanis; species Neodrepanis coruscans. The sequence goes on along the minus strand of VYZS01067487.1, from coordinate 17,379 downwards.
ACTTCCTTCCCCTCGTCACTCTTCCTTGGCTCTTCTGTAAGCAGATTATGACCTGAGCTTCACCCACCCTAGAAGGAAATTCAGGAGCGTATGTAGCACATTTGTACAGCAAAACCCAACACCTTTATATCCTACCCCCTCTTCCCACAACTGAGCTATTACACAGAAATATTCCCTGATTCTCAGAGTTTATTAACCTTTTTTCCCAAGACAATGAATAGAAATATTCACGGCTTTTGAACAGCAGCAGAAACCCATTAAATTGCTCTGTGGGAGTCTTGTTGGGAATTTGTTCCTTTAGCAGAGACACATTTCAGAAGGATTCACTCCCAAACTATTTGGATTCAGTAAATGCAGGTGCTGCTGAGGCATTAGGGTGAGCAGGCCCAGACCCTAAGCTTTGAGTGTAGCAGCAGTTAGATCTCCTCTGGATCTGCTCCAAATGAAGGAACAAGGACAGTTTCCTGGGAATGAGATTTATCCTTTTTCCCAGCAGCACAAACCTGGGCACAGAAAAATCTGTAGCAGCTCCTGTGCTAATACTATTTGCCCTGCACCCTGCTTTTCAGTGAAGGTCTCAGCAAAAGCTGCACTGAGGACATCAGTTTTGTTACTAGTAGGGGTTCCTATCCTTAAGAAAGCCTTGCTGACCCAGGCTAAGGTCACTCACCTCTGAGCTTATGCTGTTATTATGGTGCTCCTGGGCTTATATCCGCAGGCAGGTATTGTCACTTCTGCAGACAGAATCTGAGTGAGGGATGTAAACCATGAGACTCTTCACTCAAGCATTTTGCTTTTGGCAGAGATTAATGCTCATTGTCTAACAAAAAAAACCCAACAAACAAACATATTCTCTCCTTTTATCCTTGTTGTACAGCTGGATGAAAGAGAAAGTGGGAAATTAAGGCTTTTATACTGTTGCTTAATTTCAGTGCATCCAGAAATGTTACATACTACTTACCCATATTCACATTGAGATATTGCCTACCAGAAAAATCCAGCTGCTGCTATATACCATCCTGGTTATATCCCATAGCCTGATGATCTTGTATTCAGAAGAGCTCCTGAAACCTACTAATACATCTGCAGCAATGATTCATTTTTCACTGAGGCAGTGACATACTAATCTATGGACCAGATGGAGTGGGGCCTTGGGCAATTGTAATCAAAGAGCAACAGCCACAGTTTGAAGGAAAGAGATTCCCAGTTGGTTTCCTATTAAATGCTTCTATTTTCATTTTGTTTTGACTCAATTGTGTGCATCACCATGGCCCACTGAACACATCTGGCTGACATCTTAGATCACATACCCAGCACATTACTGTGTTTGCTCAAAGTTTCACTCCTTCCAAAGTCAGTGGCAGTGCTCTGTGATGACAACTTGTTTTATCCTTGTCTTCAGGTGGAGTTGGGGAAACAACAGAATCAGTTGTAGGCAAAGGTGGGCTGAGAAAATCCATCACTGTAGTGATGGACCACTCCCATTCCTCTTCACCAATAAAATACCTTTGCTGCTCTAGAAGCTAGAAGATTCATTTGTCTTGGATGCTGGAGCATGAAATATGGCCACTTAGAATAAGCATAACCCCACCAAATTACTATAAATTGGCCCAGTTCAATCCCTGCCAAAAGATACAGCCCACATGTAATACTGACGAGGACCTTTGCTTACAAATTATTTCTGGCCGTTTCATCAGTCTATGAAATAAAGGTATTAATGTTTTCAGGTGGTGAATGCATACCTGTACTTTGGGTTTTTTTATTTTCTCTAAATAAATTAGAATAAAATCTGATATTCTGCTTTTTTTTTGTTGTTGTTGTTGTCTCCCAGCTTTCAACTATTTCAAAGATAATCAAAGATACTCTTCCTGTGAGAAAAAAGTTGCTGGAGTTACAGATCTTGTCATATATGGCCTTCCTTATGTTTGGAAAGACATTAGAGAGTTCTTCCAAAAGTGTTTTCTCTACAGTCTCTAGCATTCTCAGCAAATGGATTTCAACAAGCTCCACGGCCAGTTTGGTTTCGTACAGTTTCACATTGTGTTTATCTTCCAGTAAGTTACTAAGTGATATGGTTTTAAAAATTGGTTTTGTTATTTTCATGTCATTAATTGAAATACTAATTATGACACAGATGTTGCTTTTAAATCTCTTGTTGTTTCTTTCACTGCATACAGTGCATTCTCTTTGAATTCCTATCATATTGTGATCTGATGTCAGTTCAAAGGCTGGCTTTGCTTTTCAGGCTGTTTAAAATTCTTTTAACTTAATATGCTGCTTTAAGGATCTATGATAAGATGTCGCTGAGGGCAGTGTAAGACTCAGGGACTTGACTAGGCTAGATTAGAACAGCCTTGTATTTTACATTAAATGAAAGTGGTTTGAACCACAGTAACAAGCCAATACTTGTTATCCATGCTCACCAAACGCACAGGCATTATTGACTCCATTTATATGACATCTTTGCTTGCTTTGTTTTCTGCTTTCCCTTGCTATGAACAGATGGGAAGAGTAATTTAAATACCGAATACCATAAGGTACCTGGAGTAAAGTAAATTAAGGAAATACCATAAGTGAAAGAATGAAGCGTTAAACTACTAACAGGAGATTTACAATTAAGAATTAACAGAGAAGATAAGCTTTGCCAAGAGACAGAAATCACTTAGTCCAGAGTGAATCTTGCAAAGGATGGACAAGGCTCTGACATTACAAATACACAGAGAATCCCAGGTCATAGAAAAGAGGACACTCAAGATGCCAAACATGTAAAACAATTTATGGGTTTATGGACACTGTAGCAGGTAACACAAATTGGGATAATGTCCATTATATGATGAAAGAGGCAAGACCTGAGGCAATACCAGACCTGACTTTGCTTTATAAGAACTTGTGAATACCAACAGAAGGAGTATATAAGATTGGTAATGAGAACAAGGACAGTGCACTTGCTTAGATGAAAACTATACATGGCGATAATGTAAAACATAGCAGCCAAAGATGAAATGGTCTAACTGGAAATAAATAAGACATTTACTTTTTTTAACTCTTATAAAGAAGCATACATGTTGCCAGAAATACTTCTGGAAGACACACATAGGAGAGTCACACATAGAAGAAAGTAAATCTGGAAAACAGAATAGACAGTGATAAGCTTATAAAGCACAAAGAAGTATTGAACAAACCTGGAAAACAAATGGGAAAAATACTGGAAAAGGCATAATTTGTAATACTGACCCAGATAAGATCTCAAATCCCTTAGCATCATGCTACTACGTGATCCTTGCAACTCTTGTCTATAGGAAAGATACTCTTAAATCAGAGGGAAAGAGTGGATGTTAATAGATCACTGAATGAAGGATGTTAGAACAAGTATCAGATTCACATTCATTTTTGTGGGTACAAAGCACAATTTCTTCTAGTGCCAAAATTTCCTGGACAAAGCTAAGCAAACAAAACAGAAAATTCTACATAATGCAAACAATGCTTGGATAAATAACATTAACATAAAAAGTCAAATGAGTATGTCACATTTGACATGACAGAGGAGGACCTGTCCACACAGAGGAGGAAAATACATAAAGATTCATTGGAAAGGTTAGTAACACTTGACCCTAATCTATCTGCTTGCAGCAACCACCTGGAGCACTGCTGCACAGTGATGTTTAATGGATGTGCATTGTCAATATTAATACAGAGTCTTAGAAACTGAAGGAGTTGATTAGGGGACTCCATTCCAATGGTTCGCAGCACACGAGTTAAGTTATGCACTTATTTCTCCAAGGACACTATTAGTGATGCTGCAAAGCTATGCTCAAAGCTACAAAACAATGACTTCTGTGCCACAGATGCCAATGAAATGTGATGTCGGAGTTTTCCAGTAAACAAAGAGATTTGGGGTTAATTCACAGAAAACAATGTTTGCTGAAGTTGGCTATGTCACACTACTGAGATTGTCAAGCCAATTCCTCCTGGGTATTACTTCTTGCAGTTAAATGTACATCTGGCAGGTGTTCTAGGGGCCCAGACCCACTCCCAACTGGCTGCATGAAAATGCAGTAGGTGCAGCTTAGAATTACATTTTATGTGTAATGATCTGACTTAAGAAAACAACCAACCAAATATCCAAAGTTTTGTCCAGCCTTAAAAAGAAGACAGACTGAGATTGCCCAAGATACAGCAGAGAGAGACTAAACAGAAAATAAGTCACATTATAAGCAGAATTACTATTAAAAATCATGTAGAAATTCACATTAGTTAGGATCAAAATGGATGCATGAAAGTCCTTCAGGAACTGAAAAAATTTTAGCAAAGAGCCAGGAAAATATTCTGCAGACCATTAAAGGTACTGAGGAAGTTGGTAAAATTCAACAACTATACTGACACTGCAAGAGATTTAGATGCTTCATCTATGTGACAGAGGACAAATTGCAGAGCTGTATCTGTTTTTGTGTGTGCACTGGAGTTTCCATCACTTTTTTAGAACAGTAGGACCCAAGAAGCGTGTATTCAGTGGAGTTTGTCACCTGCAGCACACAATTACAAGAACAGAGGGAGGAAGGGGATGATGAGCCTGTTATTTAATGCAGGAGAGGTGAGCGGCCTCGTGGATATGTGAATGCTTTGTCCTGAGTCAGCCCCGCAGATCCAAGCACCAGCAGATTCCTTGCACTAATGCTGATCCCAAAATGTCACTAAGCATCGATTTAGAAAGGAACACATGGTCTTAATATTATGACTTTGATGGCCCTGCATTCCTGTCACCGCTGTGCTGTCAGGCTTTTGTTGCCATTAAACAAGACCAATGGGAGCTAGACAAGGCATAAGGCAGAGCTCTTGAAAACCAGGCACAGTTTGATCACTTGGACTTGTCAAAACCTCACAGTTTACAACCCAGCATATTTATGGGAGTCCTATGGAGTTCCACCTCAGCCACCACATCCTGTGGATAACCATAGCTGCTTGCCTGCTCACACCCTGGGCAAGGCTTTGTCCCACAGCCTCACAAGTGCAGGGCAGAGTCTCAGTCACCAGGAATCTCACTTTAATGAAATGTGTGTATCCTGGTAATTTGGGAATAGTTGTATCTTAGGTTAATAGTATTTGATATCTTCCCTGAATAAGTTTATTTACTCCGTGACATAGTTACTGTGTCTTAAAAAGAAATCACCCCCAAGGTATCAGCTCATTATCTTCTCATCAGTCTGCAAATCTCTTTCATATTACCAATAATCTTATTACTACAACTGCAACATTCATTAAGAAAATGGAGGACAACAAAAAATACATACAATAATAGCAATCAAATTAAGTTGGAATCTCACAGTGAGTGATGGATAATTCTGGATCAGATTGCTCTCATAGATTTTTTGCCATTATTTTCTAAAAAAGGTTTAAATAGCTCAAGAAAATCCTGTTTCAATTACAAGAATCTCTTTGAGAGTCTGGCCATTTTATGTGACCTGATTAACACAAAATGGCACAGTCAGGACCAGAAATGGTTGCAAAGCCTTCCCCTTGTGATCAGGGAGACTTCTCTGCGGAGACAACTGCTTTGGGTTCACATGGCAAGCACCAGTCCCTGCGTAGGCCAGCCGAATTCTGTGGCAGCGATGCAACATCTCTTGGGTACGCCAGATGCATCTAGGTGACATACTGAGTGGTCTTGCATGGGACTGGGAAGCTGTCCCTTTCTCTTTGACATGTAATGGCTCTTGATATTGCACTGAGTAAAGCAAAACCACAGATTTGTTCTGAGCCATCCGTATTTAAAAGATTTGGGGCTTGATCCTCAGCTCATGGGAATAAATGGAAGTGCATTCATGAAGAACAGATGGGTAGGTTTTTGAGCTGTTCTTGCTTATCAGCTGTGCCAGTTTATATTTAGCTCTGTTACACCTGTATAGAGCCACTTGAACGTGTATCAAAACAATTCCCATCCCTAGCTTTGATCCATACTGTCTAGTCCAACAACAGATCATCATTTGTCTCACTGGTAAAATAACTGCTGATGAATGTAACGGATTTTTTTCCAGCTGCAAATGCATGCAAATATATTTAGAACATTTTATGGGTACATTGCACACCTGATGGAAACATTTATGACTGCTTCCTCTCTGGGTACATCAAAAATATCTTCAGCCAAGATCTTCACTATTTTTATCAACTCTACTCTTTTATTTTGTGTTCATTCCAGCCTGGAATTTATTATTTTTTTCTGAACATCACAGATGAATTTGTGACCTCTTTGGTATGCTCAGCCAAATGGCCAAAGAAGGAATTCAGCCCCTGAAGTACAGTAGGTCGCATTAAATCAGTGAGGGGGATGATATGTTATATGCATATATGTATGTACAAATTGCTGTGTGAGAGAGGGCCAAAGCAGAGAGGTGTCTGGATTTAGTTTGGACTCAGAAGAGGTTACTGGCCATTGCTTTTTTGTGCTGGCCCAGCACCTTCCTAGTTTGTATTCTTTCAAATAATTAAAATCCCTTTTTGTTTTAATATGCGAGTTTGAATTTACCTCAATAATTCAGTACCACCACTGCAAATATAAGAGAAATACAGAGATACCCAGTTCCACTTTTTTAGTAAACTGGGCAAAAGGATAACAAATAAGGGTTTCTAAAAGTATAAAACTCTCCTGGATCCCTAAAGAAAGAATAAAATGGTCAGTGAGAGGATAATATCCTATTCCTGCTGTGTGGGATATTGTGGGATATCTGCTGGTATGATGGCCTATGAATCTCTTGTCCTTTTCCTATTCATGTTGTGTGACATTCCTGTCTGGGCTACACTGGCCTATGATTATACTCCTGTAGAGAAATACATCACAGATGATGTATGCAGCCAGTTTTGGAAGAAACAAGACATGTCCCAGGCCACAGGTGGTCCCACTACACTGTTCAAAGTGATGCAAGTCTTCTGGTGTGTGAGGAGGAACGAAAGGTCAAAGCTTCCCTATGTCCAGCTTCCTTATAACTCATGTCCTGAATTGCAGGCAGCCAACGTTTGTTCTGCTGCAATCCTGTCTGGGCTCAGTCAGGAAATGCAAAAATGCAACCAATTTTAAATAAAAAGTGTTATGTGCCCCTGTTTTAGTGTTTGCTGTGGGATTGAGAACCATCTACCAGCCCAGTGCTCTTCCTGGCTGCCAGTTACACTCAGGACCCCATTTCATCCTCCTGTCTGCGGCTTCAGAGAGATGGGTTTCTGATCTCCAACACCTTCACACTGCTGAATGGGGGCTCCCCAGGATGCAGAATTTGTAGGAGATCTCTTTCCAGCCAATCCTCCTTGGGGCTGCAGGAGGGAGCTGGACAGAGCAATACTTTGCCAGCTGTCATGGTGGCTTGCAAATTTGGAAATGAACCATGAGAAACTGGAAATCAATAATATGGTTCCTCCTGGCCATTTTCATGGTGGGATGGAAGCTAAGCTGCCGACCTTGGGAACTGGGTTTGCCCTCAATGTCCTCTGATCTCTGCAAGCAAAAGGCGGGTGTTTTCCAAGCTGGCAGAAGTGAATGTGACAGCAAAGGAGAAATGAGAGAAGAAGGAGAATGAAGGGCTCTGCACAGAGGTGACACACTTGAGGGCAGGGCTGGCTAGCTGAGACCTTGGTCTATTTGCACAAGCGTTGCTATTTGTGGCTGGATGCAGACAACAGTGAGGCAGTAAAAGGCCTTTTATTTAAGGTGCTGACACCTCAGGAGAAAATGAGAAAAAGAGAGGTGCTAAAAGAAAAATACATTGCTTTTCATTCTTCTGTCCTCTCACTTCTTCCTTAAATTTTATGAGATGAACTCGCTCAATTTAAGTACTTGTCACCAAAGGTCTGACAGGAGAATCAGGAGCCATCCACAGTGCTAGCTGGGAATATTTCCCAGGGGCCAAGTGCTGGCAGCCACCTCTGCACTGCCTGGGGATAGAGTGCTGCTCACCTCCCTCTTCTCCCCTCTCCCCAGGAACAACAGGCAGTGAACCCGGTGCTGGACTTCTGCACTCACAGTATCAAGTCCCGTGAGCCCTCGGGCCACAGGAGCACACTCTGTGTTAACAAATAGATGAACATATTCCTAATAATGTGCAACTCGGGTTTAGTTCTGCAGAGAAGTTGTGGGACTGGTGAAAATTAATTTGTTGTTACTGGCAAAATGGCAAACAGGGACTGTTTTATACAATCTGGGGCTATGCCACCTGGCAACATTTATGCAGCACTACCTCAGTAGATTTAACAATAAGATCTTGCAGATGTTAGCCTCCATCCCTGCTTACTAGGGGGCAAAGCAAGGCAGGCAGGTGAGTTGCCAGATTTTCTGCAAGGCCATTCTGAATGGTGCTGTTACAGCTGGAGGAGGGAGAAAAGTCTGGACGACTGCCCATCCTGAAATACAGCTTCCCTCAGGGCATCTCCATCTCTGCAGATGTGCTTTAACTTGCCAGTTGTATCTTGGGAACATTCAGATTCTGTCTCTGATAAGGTGGACCTCCATTCCAACCATGACTGTTGCCATATCATCCTCCCTGGTGGGCTCTTCTTTGGGACTCAGTCCCCGAGCAAAGATTTCAACAACGACAGAGGCTCCCAGATGAAGGGAAGAGCCGATGTGATGCACCTTTGGCAGAAACGGCAGTGACAGCTGCAATGAGCAAAGGTGTCACCCAGGACTCAGAGCTCCTGCTGCCACCTGCGTCCCCTGACTTGGCTGGGCCTCCCGGGAAACTGCACATCTTCATGGAAAAAGTTGAGCTCTCAACGTAATATTTTTAGATTGGTTTCCTAAGGAAATGAAGATTCTGTCACTTCATGTCTGCCCATCTGTCCCCATCAAACTTTTAATCCACTGGGCTATTTGCAAACAAGTTTGATGGAGCATTAAAAGTCTCAGAAATATTTAGATTTCTATTTGTGAAAACCACTAGCTAGGAAGAGAAGTGCAAGGTAATGCATGAATCTCCATCTGACAGAAGGGAAGGAAGGGAGGACTTAGCAGTCACCCATTCTGTTTGAAAGCTCTTTATAAAATTCAGCACATGGTATTTCTTGCTGCATTGTGAGTAGAGAATTCCCAAAGGGAAGGAGCTAGGTTAAATGAAGCAGAAACCACAGCCTGTCAGAGACACCCCAAACCTCAGTGAAACTGAGAAGTCGAGGCTTTGTTCAATGCACAGAGCAACACATTTCACTCTCAGCTTCCTTCTCTGACAGGTTTCCAGGAAGCCTGTAAGAAACCATAATAGAAAAGAAGGAAATCTGACTCCCTTTGAAGGTGGATACTAGGTTTTGTTTTGAATTGAGGGCATGCATGTGTCTGTACATTTGTACTTTTGTGTGTGTGCTCACTATTTATTTAGCCATTAGAAGGCATTGAGGCACTAAATGGCTTTCTCTTCACAGTGGTTTCAAATATGGATGGCCAGCTCCAAGTGCCTACTGTTGTTAGACATTGCCTTTATTCCCTTCTCTCACCCTTTGGCTGCCCTGCTTTTCCACATGTTCCTTATTGCAGGATTTATTATTTCTCCCTTTGTGTTCCTGGCATGCATTTTGAGTATTGCGGTGAACAGTTAGCAAAAGCCAAAGCAGTATGCCTAGTGTCTTCAATTCTCCTGTTTAATACCTCCCAAAATACCCACCACCACCTTTGCCTGAATAGGTTGTCTCTGGGGAGCTGAGCAGGGAAGAGATGATGGCCCCTTAGACACTGTGACCTCTTTCTGACCCTCTCTGCCGGCAGTAGAGCTCTCATGCCACTGGGCATCCCTTGGGCCACCAGCTCATTTCCTGGTAAAGACGAGCTCTGTCAGAGGGCTCTGCTATCACAGGCAATGCAGGCTTCGCTGAGCAGCCAGTTCCAGGTGACATCCTTGCTCCCAGTGACCTCCTCTTTGAATTTCAGAACTGAGAAAACCAAGGGTTTATCTGAGGATGGGAAGAAATAGCAGGGAATTATGCAAAGGGAAAGTGCCGTTTTTTACAAAGAAGCGGTCAGTGGTCAACATTTGCAAGTCAATAGCAGATGCAGGATAGCAGAGAGAGTGTTTGAGGCATGCTGGGGAGCCTGGGACAAGCCAAGGGCCTGCCTGGTGAGCTCTGGGGTGGCAGAAGCTTCCATCATCCCTGGCTGGTGAGAGGCTCACTGCTTTGTTTGGATAAAATCATGGCTGAGCTGTGTAGTTCTTCTTCTTCTGCCTGATGAAAATGAACAAGACCACACTCCCTCTGAGCAGGGAGGGAGCAAAAATTTCAGTAAATGTAGCTTGTTAGGTGGTCTGGTTTTGGTCTCTGCAGGAAAAGAGCTCAACCGTGACTCTTTCCAGGGCCCCTGGGGAAGAGCCCAATAATGTAACAGAATAATGAGTGTCAAGCTATAAAAGCATTTCATTACCACCATCCTCACCCCATGCAGCCCCAGTCTGCTGTAGTTATCATGTGCGTCTGACAAGAAAGGTCACCGTGGGATTATCCTGCCTCTGAAACAGAGTGGTTCCATTTCAGTGAGGGAGTACTCGCTCCTGGGTGGGCACAAAACATTAGCAGATACTCAAAACAAAAGGAAAACTGCGTTTTGTGATGCTGCTCGGAGACATAGTGACGGATTTCTCTGCTCTGAAGAACTGGAGTTGTTGCCCCCGTCCTTCTGTTTGACCTGACAAAGCCCCACTGCGTTGCAGAGGAAGATGACACGCAGATTTCTTTCTCTTAAATGTAATTCCCAAATTTTCACTACTTTCCTTCCCAATTCAGTAGTTACTTCCCTTCACAACCAGCTGGAATCTTGAATAGATGGTGCTTATTCAAAGAAGGAGCTGGACCATGAGAGATGAGCGCTCCTGCTACTCTTCCCAAACTGTGAGCTGCCAATTCCAGCTGCCCAGCGTAGCAGGAAGGCAGTGTCTGAGCCCTTGCCTTCCCGACTGAGACAGTCTAACAAGGGCACAGCAAGCCCCTTCTCTGCCATGGGCGGCTTGTGTGATGTTGGGTTATTTAAATCCCTCTGTTCTCAGTTTCCTCTGTAGTGAACTACAGTTAATGAGTCTTCCCTTCTCTTGCTCCTGTCTGCTTTGTTTAGCTGGATTTTAGGCTTCTGTGTGATCCTATGGCTCTGCCTGGTGTATCCTCTTATCCCAGAGAGCCGAACCCTCAGATGTGAGCAGCAGCCTGCATAGTACCTGGAGCTGGCAGCAGCAGGGCTGGGCAGCCCAGGCACTGCAGGGAGCAACTGTGCACAGCGGTGGGGTTAAAATTCAGCCCTCACATGGCTAACACAAACATGGAGTTTTATGCATAAAGCTTTTTTGAAGTTGGGCCACACTCTTTCTGCAATGCAGGCCCTTCCACAATAACATCTCTAGCTCAATCCTCAAGGAGCAGCTGGCTCCTTAAATTCATCTTCTTCTTCCACCTTTTCCATACGAGCACTGAGCAGCTGAGCCCTCTGGCCCCCTGGCCACACTTCTGAGGATTTCTGTGCCATTGCTACAAGAGAGGGCACCTGCTTTCCCCCTTGCCACAAAGCAAGCTCTGCAGACTTCCATTTATAGCACTGATGAATCACATTTTTGACAGAGAATTTCCTTCTATGCTTCTCCATTCTGACTCTTCATTTGATTCCTTACTGCAGCTGATATTTTAGACAGCACCTCTTTGGGGGCATGAAGGACTCCATCCTGAGAATTACAGGAGACTGTTTACAATTGCTACAACCCAATGTCTGTCACTAAAAACCAGTCAGCTTGGTAAGAACCATCAGCCACCTATGAGAATGTTTTATGTGCTTCCTTATTTTTGACTGTCAGGTCTTGTTAGGTATAATGCCTAAATCAGATAAAAAGAACCAACACAGACAATTTCAATATTTAACACCATAACCAACAAAATAATCATGTTTTAAAAATACCTTACCATCATTTTTTGTAATACTTTAGTTCTAGGTTGATTCATTTTAAACTCAGTGGTTAAAAAAATTTAAAATTGTGGGTTTATTTTTGATCTACTCTTTTGCTTTTTTTCTGCTAGGACAGTTTGCAAAGACTTTTGTCTATTTATTTTCATTTTGTTTTTATACATTTGAGGTAGTTTTTATACCTTTCCATTTGTTATGTATACCCTGACCTTTGGGTGTTCAGCCTGAGACACCCACAGCCTGACTCTAGTTGCACACTCAAAGTCATACAAAAAATGTCTGATGAGTTATTATTGGCCTGAGGATACAAGTGCAATGAGGAAGAACTAATATCAGTACAGAGCTGTGCCTGCCAGGTTTCCCAAAGCCCTTACAGCTGAGCACTGGAAACTCAACAGGCTGTGTTCCCTATTTGGTTTTAGTTGTTTATTTAGCAGAGGAAGGTGGGAGCTAAACTACTTTGATGTCTCTATACATTTCAATCAAATCACAGACTTCAACACACAAAGAGATTAATGGGGCTAGAGCATATGCAGTACTCTAACACCAAGGCTCCAGCAGGAATCAATCCTTTCTATGATAGGCCGAAAACCTCCTCTAAAATAGTCAGGTTGAGATACTAGTTGTGTTTGTAATGTTTCATGCAGTATTACTGATCAAAAACCATCTAATCTTTATTAATGGTAGTTTTAAAAGAGCATTTCCAGTAACCCATAGCTCAGATGCCACCCATCTTCCAGTCTTGTCCTCCAGCCTTCACTCGAGGATGGGGATGATAAGAGGTGTCCAATCCCACTCCTGACATAAGCAGGCACAGCCACTTAAAACACACAACATGGTTTTTTTTATTTGTTTAATCAGTTTACATTCCACAACTGACAGTTTACTTATTTATTTTTTAATTTTCCATGAACAAGTTGTTTAGTTAGTTACCAGACAAGATTTAAATCAATGGAAATACAGTATTCTGTGCCAATCTGGATAAAACCAAAAGCAAATAAAATGAACACAAAAGAAAAAACTGTAAGATGTAGCCAGTTTTTTGGCAAAGTCCTGTGATGCTTTCTGCAACTTTTGTCTTTCAAAGTTATGAGGGTTTGTTCATTTTCCCTGTTAGTTCCCTGATCTCAACCCTGCCACTAAAATGTTCTTTCAGGGCCACGGTCCTGCAAACACTGATGCATGGTACACAAACACCTGTGTGTCTGCAGATTAGCACCTTGGATTAACAGAACAAGAAATTTGGGGTTGTTTCATGTTTAAACAACTTCTATTCACCTCTGCTGCAACAGATTACAGGAAGAAATGGAAAAGTACAATACACTGGATAAGATGTCACATTACTTGTGAAATTAGCCACCACACTCACATCTCAGCAGAATGACCTAACGCAATAGTCAGTGGTTGTTGATGTATTGTTAGCACCAATGGCCACAGGAGCCACTTTGCCTCTTGCAGCAGCACAGAAGTCCCACCTCGCAGGACATGTCACTCTCGATTACTTCTGACAAATGGGTGTTACTACCCAAAACATAAAACTCTGCATGTATTGGCTAAAAAGTGCTTGGTTGAGCAGCTGCATACACAGTTCAAATATCCTTGACAATGCCCAAAACAGAATCTAACTTGATTTGACATTTTGGATTTCTCAAAATATGCTAAAGTTTAATATATGCCAGTGTAATTCCCAATCTAACAAAGCACTTAGGCATGTGCCTGGTTTGAAGCATGGCAATAGCATCCTTGATGGGACCTTTATGTTTGAAATTAGGCAAGTGCTCAAAGGTCTTTAGCAGTGCTCTGAAGAAGCCAGGATCCTGAGTGTCCTAATCCTGGCTTTCACACTGCAGAATTGAATAAACACACAGCACTGCAGATTGAATGAACCAGATACAGTCTGGATTTTCAAAAGTGCTGAAAACAGGAGGTTCCACCTGCAGCTGGTAGAAGTTGTGAGTTAAACCACTAAACATCAGATCTTTTCCCAGGCTTTTGGCTTCCCATCTCGAAAATAACTGTAATACCAACCTGCCTCAGACAGGTCTGATATGACTTCTACTTGTAAAATTTTCTAAAGAGAAAATATGCCAGATAAATGCAATGCATCAGTGCATTTCTCTGAATATGCCTGAGTATTGTAGCATTCTAGGTCTTTTCTAATCCAGTTTTGAGATATGTGTACTGCACTTAGAGGAAACATAAACATCTGGCCAAGATGTACCCGCACGACAAATGTCTTGTACCAGTCATATTATTTTACTTGGGAATGTTGTAGGAAAGTGCTGACATACTTCAATTTGCAGACATTTAAATGAATTATTATCCTAAGCCTCCCAAACTGTCAATTAGACACAATGATGATTGCAACTTTTGTCATCATCAAAGGATGACTATGGGAGCTGTTTAATTTCTTCTGAGTAAAAAAAAAAGAAACCAACAAAACAAAAACCACAAGGAAAAAAGGACCATTGAGGAAGTCAAGCGGGGGAAACCCTCCAAAAAACTTTTGGCCAGTGTGGTAGCTCATGGTGAATATTACTTGCGGCAGAAGAAATCCTAAAGAGCAAATGCCTGCATGAGTTGCACCTACTGTGGATGGAGGGGAGTACAGTGAGTCTGATTTCTCACTGACCCTTGTGCAAAACGCTCGTGCCTTCACACAGGTGTCTTTTGCCTTGTCTGCACCCATTTTCCATGGGCACAAGAGGGAGAGAGTGAGGAGTCAGATCCACAGGCTGAACTACCCGAGTGGTTCATGAGCAGCGTGGGAACATCCACAGGAAGGTGACACTGTAGCTCTCTGATGTGAGATGGCCATGAGAGATCCACCTGTCCTCCTGTCTTACTCCAAGGATTCCCCTGGTGCCAGGCATTGCTGCTGTCCCATGGAAGCCTGTGCATTCGCTCCCCGTGGCAGGGTCATAGGAGTGATTATGGCTTTCACTAGGAGGTGAGACAGGTTATTTTAAGAGAAAGTGAGAAAATTATCCAAGAAGGTCATCCAAATGCATCATGGGCGTGAGGGGTCAGGCAGACCCCTTTTGCCAAGGTACACTCTTGGCAAATTGAACCCAGTGGGGAGGAGAATGTGCATGACTGGACATGCAGGGCTGTTGTAAGCAATGGGAAAGAAAGATAAACCTGGACAGTCACTCCTTAGAGCCTCCTCCCATGTGATGTTGTACCTTGACTTCATCACCTTTTAAAAGGAGGTTTTCTTTGACAGTAGAACTCTGAAAACTCTGCAAAATTATTGTGGGACAAAGTGAGCCAACAGTTGGAAGATCAGCCTTTGAGAGTCCTGCTTCCCAGTACTCTCCTTGTCCCTCTCACAGAGAGGGAGGGCAGAAAGGTGATGATGAAAACTTAGAACCATTCTGAAAAGTCTTGCAGAAAATGGTGCTGCATCCTTCAATTTGATTAATTCTCAAGCTCCTTCTCATTTCCAGAGTTCGCTCTTAAAGCCTTTATTTCTTTTTCACAGACATCTCAAATAACAAAACAGTCACATATGCAAGAGCTGGTATGGAATGGGATTTAGAGAAAAATGTCCTTACAGGAAGCATGTTTATATTCTCATACATGAGGAGGAAAAGGAAGAAAGAGAGAGAGAGATACATACCTTACTCCTCAAAAAAGGGAAAGGGAGAACAGGAGAAGAATGTCAGGATGATACACTACAGCTTGGGCAAGGTGGTATCATGCTGAAAAATAACATTTGTTTCCAGAACTCAAATTTATCTTCCACTTTCTAGCTAAAGTCTTTCTGGTACACAGTATTGAATCTTCACTTTACAAGTCCCTGCAGGTCAGATGAAGTCCCTCTTAACAACATTTTTAAAAATAAAGTTGTTCTGAGAGATAAGATTGTCAAGTCGCTGACTTAAATTTAGCTGTAGCAACAAACAGTAGTGACCATATGTTGGCACAAGATTCAAAGTTCACTTAGCCCTAGAGTTTTCAGAAATCAGTTTCATTTTCCCACTCCTCTAACTGTGTTTGTTTTATTCAGGTAAAATATAGGAATATACAAGAGCTCCAAAGTTCTTATACTAGATTAAATTGCTGGTCCTTCCAGACAGACTGGATATCAATATGCAATTCTAAATTTTGGCTCTGAGAGACTCTCACAATGAGATGGAGACAAATGTTATTTTTCAGCATGA